>JABFPK010001541.1:0-11571 GCA_022817445.1 Habroteleia sp. ZL-2020
GTCTACGCCAGCCTCTTCTCAATTTTTTGCTCTCCATTTTTTCCGTTTTGCAATTCGGTACCGCGGATCGGTTATTATTTCTGGCACATAAAAATAACAATTTGGCGTGTTCTCCAATTACTTGTATAAAATAATTTTAATCATTTTTCCCCGGAATTATTCATTTCAACGTTCAATTTTTAAACAAATTTAAATTCTAATTTGCGGGCGTAATTTAATGAGAAGATTTTTTTTTGATGCAATATTATTTTTTATTGTGTAAAAGTAAGCGTTGCTTTAATTAAAAACAAATTTTCTATTTTTATTTTAAATAATACGCGCTTGTAAATATATTTAGGCGGAACAAATGGATGAAAATTGCAAGAGGTGGAGTTAATTGCGTGGCAGGGTCAAGCTTTTTTGACACGACATATAATTATCGTAGCAAGTCAACTTTTCCATTGAGAATGAACGGAAAATCTTTAAACACAGTCGACGAACGATAGATTTTTCTGTGTTATAAATTTGCTATAAACTTTGCCGATTAGTCATTAAAAATTGCGAAACTGCTGCGGAATTAACTGAAAATTTATTTCAGTTCATTAATTTTAGTTGACTGAAAATCTGTTTCAGTTAATTAATTTTAGTTGACTGAAAATTTGTTTCAGTCAATTATTTTTAGTTAACTGAAAATTTGTTTCAGTTAATTCCGTTGATGATTATTGAAACGCAGCTAAAGAGTTCCAAATTCGTGACACAGTTCCTCGGAATGATTTCTCGTTTCATTTTTAACATTATTAACGGTGCAATTTTCATATCAATACACATTTTCCACACTTTTAATTTATTCAAATTTAAAAATTCATACATAATAAACTCGCTTTTTGCGCGAGAGCAATCGCAAGTATTTAATTTATAAAAATAATAAAAATTAATTATTCAACCATACCAAAACTGATTATAAATTATACACAATACCTTGTTTTTTCGAAACAAGCTATTTTTATAATTTATGCTGACAAATTCGATCGCAAATTTGTTTGAATGTCCTCATTTCTTATTTGCAGTCGTCCAAAATTTATCCCTACACTCGAAAAAGCGTGTCCAATGAACAGAAGCACAAGTGTTTACCTGAAATCTTAATTTGAACGTTTTAACTAAACGAAAACAACTTGTAATTGCTGCAATTGTTGTCAACTCGTGAAATAAACAATTGTTCTCGAAGTTCCTATCCTATAACAATAGCTATACCAAAAATAATTCCATTTACTTTCAACTTTAATCTCTGATTAGCGTCAAACTTGTCAGACTTTATTTGTCTCTTTACTTCAGGGGTTCTTTAAGAACAGTGTACAATTTACTTATAATTTTGCCGATCAAAATAATAAGTAAATTGTATACTGTTTATGTCAAGTGTACTGCCCTATTGCGGGACACTACTAGCTGTCGCAGTGTATAATCTCTGCGACACAGTAAAATCGAAAAACGTGGATAAAAACACGCGTTTCAACGCCACGTTATAACGCGAAGTTTAAAATAACATCTGGAGCGGACAAACAACGCGCGCCACTCAACGTATAATTCTACATCTTATTATACGCGACTTCACGTTAACAAAAAGTCTATACATTCGCTTATCCATTCAGTCGACACCGAGTTTTTCGTAGCCATAACACGGCGTCGTGAGAAATGCGTTAGCCTGTCGCGGGGTTGTCTTCCTCCTATCGCCGATTCGCAACTAGCCAACACTAACTATATATATATAGATACGGTTGATCACACAAGCACCTACAGTTTAGTGGATCTACCTACCTACCTACCTACCTACCAACACGAACTCGTTTGGTTTCTATGCTGCTTATTTCTGCCGCGAATGCATTAATCGTTGCAATCTTTAATTGTAATATTTTCGCTCGTTAACGAAGTATGTAATAATTGAAAACCTCTATATGCTTCGCTTGAAATAATGCATGTTCTACCTATACCGCGAGCGTAAAGTACGGAGGGTAAACTTTAAAACTAAAGTGAAAAAGCAATTATGTTTCTTAACTGGAAACAATTGCTGTCAATCATTTGAAATTCGCGCGCAAAATGGTCGTGGTGCGGAGCACTGGTCAAGGGGTACAGGTTCAAATAGGAGGCGGTCAAGTTTGGTCCTAAAAACGAATGATTGGAGGATGGCGAAAAAGATGCAAATTAATAGATTTCGCCTTCAAGAAGTGCACAACGACTGTTAAATTCGATTGCCAGGAAAGCCTGACGAAAAGTAATTGGGTAGCTGGTCCCTTGGCGAGGAATCGGCCATATGTTGCACGATTATATAAATTCGATCGATTGAGTAAACAATTTTAAAGATGGCGTGTGAACGGCATATAGCTCCGCAGGTGTTGCAACGGACACGCAGATAACTATAAATAATTGCGGGTTATCATTGGTACCAACAATTACACGTAAGCCAATAATAACGGTACCGGCGAGGGAGTTGAAAAAACTGAAATTTCGCGGGGTAAAGTAGCTGAGAAACGAGCTGATAGCGAACCATCGTCGGGCTCGCAGATTGCATCGAGGAGACGTTTCCAGTATTGCGGGCAAATTGAATCCCCCGCAACTTTAATAAACTACTCCCCTCAGGTTCTGTCCCGAACTCGAGCGTAATTGAATATTGGTATACGGTGCGATGGAGTTTCGGATATGACCGGCTGTATACTATCCGTCTTACTTTAAAGAGCCCCTTGCTGTCTTCGGTTAAGATAATGTATAGCGACTAAATGTAATCTCATGGATCTTTGGCCCAAATATGAAATTATGAGACGCCGTTCCACGGTTCGCAGGACAGAGAGAGATAGCGAAGGAACAAATATACTTTCGTCACCTATTATGACGTAGATATAAATGCTTTTGCGTGAGATCGCTCTGAGAACGTTCACTTTTTATTCTCAAACTGTTTACTGATGTTGGAATTGAAAAGATGTTCAAAAGGGGTGGTAGTCATTTTATCGAAAAAATCATTTTATCGCCACTCTCATTTTATCGAATTTTCATTTTATATAGCCACTATCATTTTATCGCATTTTCATTTTATCGTCACTATCATTTTATCGAAAAATCATTTTATGATTACATAGATGATTACATAAAGGATTTTTCGATAAAATGATAATGGCGAGAAAATAATTTTTCGATAAAATGATTACCACCCTTCAAACGTACTGTCGTACGATTTGTTTTTCTTTAATTATGTGATTGTTGCAGCAGAATTTTTATTTTGAAACTGCTCACGGATACTGGAACTAAAGTGATCTATTCGAAAGTACGGTCGTACGATTTTTTTTGTAGTAATTTTGAGTGGCATCGTGGCCATCTTTGTTTTTCCAACATGTTATTGCATCTGTTGATATTTTTACAATGTCATTCCACACATGTGACAGGAACTCAATTTAATTCCAGGGTTTTCTATAATTTGTAATCAGCGTTTTTTTAATTTGATCACATCAAAGAATATTTATTTATGATACATTTTAAATATTTACTTTGCTCCTATCTTTTATAAGGGGAAATAAATGAAGTCTTTCCAATAATAGAGATAGCAAGACCTATTCTTCACTTATTTTTTATATTAATAAAGAGCGAAAAAACTCTATCGAAAGTTAATAAAAATGATGAGAGTTCTCGCGAACTTCAATCAACTGAAAAACGTTCCAACTGAATGGATAAATTTACTATCACGATAGCTTGATAGGAAAATTGTAAATGCTTGAAACTGTTGCCCAGTTAGTGTTCTTACCAATAGTCGCAGGCTAATTTATGCAGAGTTACTAGTGTTTTGGGTGCTTTGTACAGACTTCGTAGGCTTACCTGAAACAAAAAGAGAAATATTGAATAAATATGTGATTTTGATGAAAAAATACGATGACAATAATTGGACAAAGTAAGGATCGTTAGATTTTGTTTGACGAGCAAGCCGCGAGATGAACGCACGCGTGCTTTTACCCGTGACAATGTTCGACTTTCAAAATTGGAGCGCGAAATGAAAGCGCGTGTCGTGTTTTGGTGGAAAGCCAACGGCCGAAAGAGAACACCGGGATAAAAAGGAAAAGTCAAATTATCAATATTTAGCAAATGAGGATCACAAATATGTGTGCGTGTGCGTGCGTTTGTGGTGTGTACCAAAGAGAATCCAGCGAGCCAAGGCCTTCGCGTAAACAAACGCAAATTATTATTGCACAACGGTTCGAAAATTGCGTCGCGCCAGGCTCGGCAATGCGAGTTGAATTATTTGTACAAACTAGGCACGTTTGTGCGTTGTTTGTATACGCCAAAGAATGTGCCAGCCGAAGTCTCACACATGGTTATTCCCCCTCTCCGTCGCAGTCATCTCTCCCTCATCCATCATTCTTGGTAAATAATTGTGTAACGTAGAATGAAAGGCATTAAATAAATAATAGCTGCGCGGCGGTTTATGGAGTTGAAAGAAGAGCGCCGGCCAGTGAGAGCAGATGTGTCAATATAAGACTCTCGTTTCCTTTTTGTCTTCTTTCTTATTACGTTCTTCCTCCGTAAAAAGAGGAAGAAGGGAACGAGGGAAAAGACGATGATAATTTTTCTGTTGGGACAGAAACGGGGAAGCGATGGATGCGCCACCAGTTATTCGATATTCAGGTTGCAAAAAAGTGATTCATCAAGATATTCAAGTCATCGAGATACTTGCGAGAACTATAGTTCAACTGGACACATAGCTCTCATTATGGCTATACCAAATTAATTCCAGTTTTAAATAAGTGGAAATTGAGCTGTCATTAAAAGTATAGTTTCGCGAGTGATTCGATTATTTTGCGTTGATTGCGTTGAGGAATAATTTATTCTGCCGAACTACGTCGTTTCGCCGTTGCGAAACAATCCTGCAAGTCGAGTTCCTCGGACTTGAATTGCACAACTCAGACTTCCAAATCGCTGGGTCTGCGCATCTCGCATGGATGCTTAATCGTAAATAATATATTGCGCGTGGTTGCCGCCAATCGTAAATATGGGAAGTAGGAATTTCATAAACCTGGTCAATATGGAGAAGACCTTCGAGCCACGTAATGACAAAGTATCCGGCTGTCGGACGGACAGAGTTATATCGCCTGAGGGAATATGCGGATCAAAATGTTTTAGTTGCCATTAAGATTGAGTTCGGGACGTTTAGTAAACCATCGGGATATTTTTGTATCCCATCATGCGGTTGTCCTAAAGATAAACATGCGGTTGCAGAGCTTGAGCTGGACAAGGTCTTGTAATAATTCATAACAACAGCCAATTTGAATTTTAATTTCAATGATTATAAATGACTAATAGTATCCCGCGTGGAAAAAATAGTATGACGTTTGTATGGCAGAAGTCTGGTAGATGTCTGGGCGAAGCAAGGCAAGTATATGGCAGAAGAATGTCAGTAATGGAGCAAGAGATGGGGTTCAAAGTTTGGCAACGTTCTGGATTATGCGCCGGACCCAGACTAATGCCATAATGTTTGCCGGTCTGTTTTAAAAGAACAAATAAAAATTTAAGCCGTTGCCACTAAGGGACTCGAACTCAGGACCTTCGAGTTGTCAGTCTGACCCGCTAACTACTGGTCCACTGAAGACAGCGTATATTTTAATCTTTTAAAAGACTCTCATCTAAAATCATATTTGGTGCAATTTAATGTTTAATAACATTAATTAATTAACAATAATTAATTTAAAACTTGATTGAAAACATAATTATTAATTTTTTGTATTTATTATATATATTCTACAGGGTGTCTCAAAAAAATATACTAAAATTTTGAATGATTATAAAATGATTAGTTCTGAACACAGAGACAAGTTTAAGGGCTTCAATTATAGAAGAGATATGTGATTAAAGAATCATGCTTGCAAATGTTCAAATTGATGACCGTCCATGTCCAGACAAAGTTGATAACGCTAACCAATGGATTATAGGCAGTCAAAGTGTTAGTACATTTTTTGCGACACCCAGTATTTTTTATTTATTTATGAAATATTTATTAAATATTTCTCAAATATTTTGCGTTATTAGGGAAGTAAAACATTAAATTGCTTCAAATATGATAGCGCAGCAAGAATTTACTTGTCTGACCGGGTAGGGTCTAGAGAGTCATTTAAAAGATTACAAGTGTTCTCAGTGGGCCAGTGGTTAGCGCGTGCGACTGACAACTCGAGGGTCCCGAGTTCGAGTCCTTAGCGGCGACGGCTTGAATTTTTGTTTGTTCTCTTAAAAGAGATCGGCAAACACAGTATGGCATTAATCCGGGTCCGGCGCATAATTCAGGCTGCTGCCAGACTTTGAGCCCCAGACTCTTGCCTCATTACTGCCATTTTTTGCCATATACTTGCCTTACCTTGCCCAGACATCTATCAGACTTCTTCCATATAAACGTCATATTACTTTTTCCATGCGGGATTCTGTTAATTGATTTGGATTTTGAAATGACTAGAATAGAATTTTCACTTGATTACAAATTTGAACGGTGGGGTTGGATGGTAAAGATTTGAATGGAAGAACTTTGATAACTTTAATTATAAACAATGATTATTTGTGGAAAACTGGCTGGAGTGGTCGGGTTTTATGAAATGCAGAATGGTAGAATTCGTATTATACACAGTTACAATTGCGTGAGGAGCAGGATAAAGTGAAGGGTTCGTTCTAATACCTCGGAGTCTGGACGAATCTGTAACTGGGCAGTTTATATGCAGGCTACGCTGGGTCAGCAAGGGTGGGATGGCTGAATATATTTTTCAATGTTGCCCTGGCGAGTCGCCGCGGGGGTTATTTTTTATCTCCATTAGATTAACCGTTAGTCGACGTGCTTGGAGCAAAAGCGAATGAATAACAAGAGCATCGAGAGGTTACGCGTGGCGCATTTTATACCTTCCTTTCGAGTTTCCTCGAAAGAAGATATACCGCTTTTGAATTGGGACGAATATTCGTCGTATTCTTCAGGGCAGAATTCAAAAGCGCAGTAAGAAACCTCGTTTGTTCGGCACGCGCGTTGTTGACACGATGACCACTTCATTGCTTTTATCCTTGTTATTTCTGAGTATCGTTAAAAATAATATTGGCTAACGCAAGACAGCGTGAGTTAATGAGAAAAATAACTTGGCCGGGTCGCCTTGCTGAGACTGTTTGTTTAACTCGTCAAAAGCATGGGTCTGGAGTAGGGATGTCTCACTTTCAAAACTAGACATCGAGCGAGAAATTGGGTTAGGCTTTGGAAACTGAGGTATCCCTGTCATGAGTTTAAAGGGAACCTATTGGTTTTCCTCTTCGTATAGCAATTCTAGGGTCATTTTCGCGAGCAAGTCTCGTGGGGTCTTGATAGTCATACGTAGTTCTACTATTTGTCGGGCGGAAATTAGGTTAAACTTTTGAAGCTGATGAATTTACGGTATAGTTTGCAAAGGAAGCTATCAGTTTCCTTATACGTGTAGTAGGTCACTTTAGAGTGGAACCCTTGCCGGACTCTGATAGGATGATATGTTTTGATTATACAATTATAAATCGCTATCATTCTTTCCATGTAAAGAATTGGTAGCGAAAGGGTTACTAATTATTCGGAATTGTTTCGATAATTAATAGATAAGTAACGGCACAAGAGGTGTGCTCGGAAACTAATGCGGGGTATAAATCTGCGGTAATAGTAAGTGCTTCGGTCTATAAGTCGATAACAAATTGAGTTTGCCAACGGCAGTCCACGGCGGGTTCCGTAATGGCAGGCAAGTGACCGGATCACACGTCCCCACCCTCGTTGCGACCCCCTCGTACCCCGTGGCGGCGTTTCGCTACCCCCGGAAGTGGCGCTCTGCCTCCAACGTATTCATATTTCACGGACTTGTAATATAGGAAAGTTTTGTTTAAGCCATAAAGCCGGTCTCGGGCGAAGGGGGTGGTCACCCTTCACTGGACACGGCTTCGCGAGAGAGTGCGAAATAATTCACGTGTCAGACTGCTCTCTGTGTCCGTGTGACTTCCCTTTTTTACGCGCATACATGTCTCCGAGGCGAGCGTGTGCGCCGCCCGAGGTCAAATTTCTTCAGAGACATTGAGTCCGCCGATGCATATACTTCTATATGTTTCTTTTTTTTCTTTCCTTTTTTATATATATATATATATATAAATTTGCAATCTTAACAACAATAATAACTCGAAACAAGATTTCCTCTTCTTTGACGACACTTATTATTTATGATTTCTTATTAATTGCGATAAATAACTATAAAAATTGAATATGAAATATGCATAATATGTTGCTTGCTAAATTCAATGTATTTCAATTATGATTTTATAACTTGTTCATTCAATTTCACATTCTCTAATGTAAATTAAAACAAAATTAAACATTTAAAACAAAATAAATTTATTGCAGTAGAAAGTATTTCCGACATTTAATACTTGTAATAAATATATTATTTATAATGTAATAAAAAATTGTACACACAAGAAAAAAATTAGGCAAATAAAAATTGGTTCAACGTTTCCCTTGGCAAAGAAAGAATAAATAATATCGTTTCAAATTCAATTTTCAATTAAATTATAGTCTAAAGTAAATTGAAACAAAATAAAAACAACTACAACGTTTGGACTTCTTTCGCGATGGATGAAAATATCGTTTTTACAAGCGATTAAATATTCTTTCGACCCGAGCAAACGCGTTATAATTTGCCGAAGAATTATTTTTGAATCGCGTAAACGCCGACTTTCTTATTGAAAATTGCGGTTCTGATTGATTCGGGTCAATCGTACATTATTCCGACTTACAAATTCATCCTGCGCGAATAAAAGCGTTAGTGAGCAACTTACTTTGTCAAAATAAAAAAACGAGTAAGTTTGAACGTGTCAATTTTTTTTTCGAACTACCGTGGTCGTCCAAATTTACCGCGTACAAATTTGAAAATCGTTTTTGCTGTTCTGTCAATCAAAGTTTGGAGCATCGCAGCGACATATCGATGGCGCACTTTTTACAAATGCAGTTTTAATTTCCTAATTCTTTTGAAAATTTCGTGCAAGTTCCAATCCCATGAAAATAGCCGCGAGTTGACTCGGCGAGAATGAGATCGACTTGCGTGAGGACATTGGTGGAAGTTCATTGGTCAGCGGTAATGAATAATGTCCACATCTGCTCGGGACATCCCATCAGTAACTGGGCCTGCCCTGTTCCCCCGAAACCCATTTCCACCCCATCGCCGTTTTCTCGCACGATTTCGCTGCATATCAAATTATGGATTTCTGAATGGCCGATCGTCACCTGCTGCCGCTGTGATATATTTGGATATATTAAATTTTTTCCGTGCTGCGCGGACTCGTTGTCCAATCGATACACAGATGCTCCTTTTGTGCCAAGAAATGTCCTTTCTCTTCTTCAACACATATTTTTGTTATTCTTCATTACTTGTACTGTAGTGTGTACAAACGCGAAATAAACACTGAGTTATTTCTTTGACCTTCATCAATTATTTTTGTTCATATTTTGTATTTTCTGTAAACACATACTATTTTTTATCACAAATATTCTCCGTATTTTTGTTAATTTATTTACAAATGCGAAATAAACATTGTGTTATTCCTTTGACCTTCCTTATTTATTTTTGTTTATATTTTGTATTTTCTGTAAACATTTACTATTTTTTATTACATATTTTTCTCCGTATTTTGTTAATGTATTGTTTAAAAATTTTCCGTGTTAACGAATTCGAAATAACATTTGTGTCAAATTTATTTTTCTTTATTATTTTGTATGTTTATATCTTGTATTTTGTATAAATACTAAAATTTTTTTAATACTCGCTCGGTTTTGCTTTCAAACAAAGAACAATTATTTATGTATAATTACTGTTTAAATAGTAATTTAGCGCCATTAAAAACATAAACATAAGAATTACCGTTTTTAACAGAAATAAATTCTGTTTTATTAGTTTGTGTGTGTTTTACGATGAAGAGTAGAAGAATTTGCTCTTAAAAAAGTAACCTTTGTTTCTAATGGCGCTGAAATATTGTTTAAACTGTAATTATTCACAAAACATTTTTCCCAGTGTACCAATTTTATTTAACGTAACCAAGTTTTATTTCAGCTTGCAGTTATTTTGATTTTTCCGCAAAGTTATTATTTATTTGAGTCATTGATGAAGCCTTACACACTTGGAGCTTTAATTTAAAGAGAAACAAGATATTTATGTTAAAAGTTACGTGGAGTGTTTCTCTGTATATTAAATTACTCGTTTTGAAACCATATAATATAATAGTTTGAAATTAACTTTTTATCGTGTGTTGTTCTTCCATATTTGATTACATTTCATATGTAAAGCGTTTCATTTTGTAGATGCCGCGTTCGAAGTTTCGATAAAGATACATGTATATTTTATGCAAACGCACAAAGTTTTTTTAAGCAATTGCAGTCATTTAGATGAAAATTTATAATGAATAGTTCTAACTAGAGCATTTTTCGATTGTTTTCCCTTTTTTAATTTAAATGGCATTTGTCAACAATTGAATATTTGAGTTGATCAACGTTTCATAATGAAGTTGCTGAATTTGAAATTATTTTTAACATAAAAATCGAAGCGAAACAATTATTTTTACCGTTGCATGGTGTATTGCATGGAAAAAATCATTTTTCAAGATTACTGGAATTCAAAACTGTAATCGTGAAAAGTATATAACAATTTCACGAGAAAATATTTTTTAAATATTTTTGCAATCGTTACTAAATGCAAAAGAGATTTCGGCAAATTGATTATTTTTGGCGCAAAACCGAAATAAAACAAGTAACGCAATATAAAAAACAAACATTAAAAATAAAATAAAAAAACCTAAAAATACAAAAAAAAATCCGCGCAGAGAAATTACCGAAAAGTGTACAAATAAGTTAACAAACCTCCCTCCCACTTATTCAATAAAGGTACATGTTTAAAAATTGTAAACAATAATATATTTGTTTATGTCTGTATTATTTATTGAGCAAATTATTCCGCAATTTTCCAAAGTTGTTAAAATACCATAGGTACTTCAGCCCGAAAGGAATTAAATTTTAATCCCACATGAAGTCGTCGTTTCAAAGCGAAATAAAGAAACTTGCGATTCATAAACGCGTGCAATATATCGTCGCGAACGAGCTTGTAAAAGATCGCGACTCTTTTGCATAGGAGCGCCGACACCTTGCGTGTCCATTACGTCGAAGTGGACGAATCGCGAGGGAGGTCGCAGGCAGAGGTGGAGTGTAAGAGGTGTGAACCGTAAACGCGCCACGTGCGGCAAATGGAAATGGACCAAATATCGTTGCAAACACTCGAGCGTGCGAGTATCGATATACGACGCACCCTTTTCCATCTCTGACCTTCGCTCCCCTTACGGCGAAAGCCCAGTTCCGTTTTGTCGTTTATGCTATTGCGAAATCCATTGCTTCGATCCACTCTGAAATCCATTGGTCACTCGAATCCACAAAACGTCGTAATCTACTTTCCTTGTAAGCCGAGAAATCTCGGCAACGCACTCGAAAAGTCGACAAATGCGTTCATAAATATTGCCGTTCGTTTATGGAAACATCGCACAATGTATTGC
>JABFPK010001542.1:0-11569 GCA_022817445.1 Habroteleia sp. ZL-2020
CAAATTTAGATGAAAATGTTATTTAATGCAATTGCTGAAGATATAACTTCGCAGGAGAACAATGAACATTTACAAATTATACAAAATTTTGCTCAAAAGTTTAAGAAACTGAATTTAACTTCTGCGGGTAATATAAATTTATACTATTTTTTAATCTTGAATTAAAATGCAAATTGTTATTTTTAAAAATATTATTATACGTTTTCTTCTTTATTACAGCAGCTTTTATACTCTTTGGTACATTGGCAATTAGTGCTCCGTTAATTGCAGCAATATTTGATAATTATAAATTATTAGATTCCAGAAGGGATATCTATTTTGTTTATGTTTTTGAATTGATATTTTTTGACGATAATTTTTTGATAAAGTATTTAGTATACATAAATGGTTGTGTACTGTATTTATTTCACTTCCACGTATTTGACAGTCATATCTTGATATTAACGATATACATTTTTTACTATCTACATTTTTTACATCTACATACATATTTTTTACTAACTACAGTGTTATGGAGTGAGTTACAGAAATACAATATATAATGAACTGCAATTATACTGCAATAAAATTATAATTATTTACTTTTTATTAAATTATTTTTCTTATTCAAGATATAGATTAAACAAAATTGGCCAAGAAGGAATTACAGAAGAAGTTGGCAAAATATCGGATAATGAAAATCTTAGGATATGTGCGCGAATTCATAACTCGATTTATAGGTGAATTTTAGTTAATGCAATACAATAATTTAAAGTATGTTTTAAATTATTAAACCTGCATTGAGTTGAAAGTGATTCTGGAAAAAGAATTTCATTTTAAAAGTAAAATACACATACCTGATTTAATTAAACTGATTTTCAAAATTTGGTTTCAAAAAAAAATTTTCAAAAAGAAAATGAAATGATTATCTATGACTAAATAATATGGTATAGGCATGGCATATAAGGCTAGATCATAAATCACGAATCAACCATATGCCATACCGCCAGATTTTTCCCTGCTTGCGCTGGTCCTGTGCCACATTGTTTGGATTTTTTTTAGCATTGCCAGCCTCACGCCCTACTTTTCAGTATGGCGTCAGACTGGCAATAGAAATAGTAAGAAAATTAAAAATATAACTTGCATATGCTTGCATATACAATGGTTCATTACTTAAATGCAGATAAAAAAATAAGTAAAAAGAATTAAATTTATTAGAATGAAGCCACAAAAAATCACGAACTTTGTGTTAATTGATCATTTGAATCATTTTAAAGAGCAAACGTAAATATTAACAATTACTTATTTTTATGTTTGGTGAAGGATACATTTTCTTCTGAACGAGTGGGGAGAAATATTACTTCTATTTGGCGTATTAATAAATATAAGTGAACTAAGTTTTACTTTTTATTACGTTAGTATTATTAGTAATAATTGCACTGAATGATTTTTTTGTATGTAAAATACAGTATATGTACGGTTTTTTAACCAATAGCAAGTGTTCTCATTCAATAATAGTGGTCTAGGTAAAAATTTATTCTCCAGAATAAATTTTAACAGATAACATTTTAGGTGCTCAGTTCTGTGAAGTTCTGATGCCCCAGTGCAGCATATTTACCTATTAAAAATTATGTATTATATAATATTAAATTTTTGTATTATATAATACAAGTTTAAGATTTTTGTTAGCTAACATGAATGTATAAGATGACATAAAACGGTGACTTGAAAATGCTAAGAGACTCAAACTATTTTAATATTTCAAATATATATTTGGAAAGGTTAAAACGCTCTGCTGAGAGAAATATATTTATATGTTTATATGTGTATGTATTGTTATAAAACCGTTTTATATCCTCTATTAAAATTCTCTATCTTGCAGATAAAAATTAATTTAAACAGTCCTGAAAAATTATATAAAGTAGTTCCAATTTTGTTTGTTGTTATTATTGTTATGTTATGTTTATGTATAATTGGGGAACAATATATCTCAAGCAGTAAGAGTATTAAGGATAAATGGTATGGATAAAGAAAAATGTATATTTTTAAATTATAATCATTATATTAATGCATCCCCAATAGGTTAAATTCAAAAAATTAATTTATTTTTAATAAAATTTAGTGCATTTAAAAAAAATGTATAATAAATATAAAAATATATGAATTTAATACTCGTTGATAAATATTATAGTTATGGATGTTCGTGGATAAATTTATGCACAACGGATAAAACAATTCTGAACATAATGCAGTGTAGATGTGACAGCGTGGAATGCAGCATCAGTGCTTATGGACTCGTCACGCTATCAATGGAATACTATGCTAAAGTATATATTGAAATTATTATTCTCTCTTTAAAATATATAATCCATATGATTTATATTTCAGGTTATGCAAACTTCAATTACATACTTTACAGTTTTATGGACAGTTACAGAAAATTGATAACATTAATATGTATAAAATATGTAAAAATATATAAAATGCAAGTATGAATTATCTAAAAACGGATTTGTTTTTATTTTTCTAAATTTAAATGCTCATTTTTCTCATAGCCTTATTTTATGATCTTCCTAATATTCTTGTACATTTTCTAATAATATTTTTAATGGTTATTAAGTGATTTTGATTATATTATTAATTAAAGGGAAGTAAATTACATCACTAAGTATTGGTAAGGAGAAATTTTTACTAAAACTTCTATAATATTTGAGGAGAGATTACCATGATTTGACATCTTAAAAGTCTTCAATAACTATGCTTGACAAGATTTTAATTTTTTATTATAGGAATGTTCAAGATACATTGTTATACTGATGTGGTAAAAATGTAGCACATTTATTACATATACTGAAACTTATATTTTACGTGTTGTAATAAAATATATAAAAAATTTTGGAGATACGTAATTTTTATTATACTAACCTGCGTAGGAAAAATAATTCTGGCAAAAGTCTGATTAAATATGATCAAATATGGCCAAGTTCCCGAGCGGAAAAAGAACAATGGCATGAGGCTGGCTCGCGGACATGAGCCAGCCACAATCCAAACCACTGCCAAATCAATGCCAGCCTGATGCCATTCTAAAAAGTAGGAACAAATCAAAATGACATGAGCTCATTGCTGTTCTTTTCCGCTCGGGTTTGGCTGAGTTTTGCTCATGATCGAGATCCAGGCTTTCCTTTTTTGAACGGTAGTCTGGCATATGCTATTTATTAACAAACTATCAATTTTGAACGTAATTCTGGCATCCAAGGCTAATAAAGTCAGATTTTGTTAATCCGAAATGAATCTGGGACGCCAGACTTGCATTCAGTATCTAAATATGACAAAAATATTGTGTTTTTTAGTCTGGTAGGAGTATTTACGAGACTTTCGTCAGACTAGTTTTTTCTACGCGGGAATACAGAAATCTTGATAAGAGCGGCATGATATATTTTGACTGTTATAGTACTAATTAGTAATTTTTACTGGAATTTACGGGAAATTGTGCTATACCAGTTTTTCTCATGGACGTTCAGCTTAAAATCTGATTATACAGTGCTAATGAGACGTGACATGAGTTCAGAAAAAGTACATAGTTTTTAAGATCAGTTTCTGTTTGAAACATATTTAACTTCCAATCTTTAGTTAACGGATTAGTTGAAGAATTATAGTGTCAATTAATATAAATTGCCGCAACCAGTTTTTGTTATTATATTATATCAATATAACAAAAATTTTTCGGATTTAATTGTTAATTGTTACAATAAATTATACAAATGAAGTTTTCAGTAAATTATGATATTTAATTAATCAATACTTGCACGGGTAGATGCCTTACTTTTTCTGTAGTTTAGATAAATGACCTTATATTTTTAGAACTACTTGTTTTAAAATAAGAGAAAAAAATGTTTTACAGAGAAATATTTGCTACGTGCAATAAAGAATACATAAATTTTATATGACGCGCGTTCAATAATTATCGGTTAGAGACAAGCATAACATGTTATAATGTATAAATTACTGTTTTTATATTCTTAATTATATCAGAATATGCAATTTCAGTTAATATCTCACTATCTTTAAATATAATTAATTTAGTTACAGACTGCTATAATTTATTTATCTTAAAAAAATTATTTGCTGCATTCTATTATTTTCTTCATTACATCTAGATATTTATGTGAAATAACACATAAATGGAAAAAATAAATTTGTATTTTTCTGATCGTACTAAAAAATAGTTAGAAATTTTCTGTCATGCCAAAGTCAATTGTTCTAAAAAATAACGATTGTGATACTTTTTTTTCAAGATACAGTGATTTTATATTTCATCGAATCTCGAGTAAAATTATTGGGCAGTGGCCTTATCAAAAGTTTTCAATAAGAATTATATTATTATTATTTCAGTTAATAATTAGTATTAACATTTTCGTAGGCCAGGTATACTTTAATATGTAATTTTGGGAGACGTTTGTAAATTATATGTATAATATACAAAATAATTTTTTTTTCGTTTTGTCTAAGTCATTCCTTGTGTGTATTAATTGATTTGCTAATTAAAGACTTTCCGGAACATTGAAAATCATGGGACTTTGTGCCATGATTTTCAATGTTTCTTAGAATCTGTAATTAGCTATTATTAAATATTTCAACATACATTTAAGGTAATTTATTTATAATTAATAATTTTTCAATTTTTCTTCAATTCTATTATTTTATTATACTGTCATAATCAATTTTCTCTTTATAGTTTAAGTACATTAATAGCCATTGGGAGGATACAGACGAATTTATTACAGTTGTTTTATGGCTGATTACGCATATCTTTCTCTATGTTATATTCATAAATGGTTTCTTAAGAAATATTCAAGTAAATAAAATTAAAAATATATCTTTCTTAAAGAGGATAAAGAGATGAAAGTTGTGAAAATGAACATTGGATGTATCCACTTTCGCTCTCCACTCCAAAATATTTTTTGTTAGTGAATTTGAATTAATCGAAAAATAGAATATGTTGTGAGATGTAAAGTAATATTTTTTTAGTGTATGTATGTGTGATGAATGAAATATAATTATTTAAGTAATCATATTTTATATAAAATATAAAAGCATGTGTGTATGTTAAAAATACGCGGAAAATTTGTTGTATTATTAATGTATTTTTTAAAAGTAGGAAATAATTCTATAAAATATTATCTTAATTGGTGCAGTGTGGATATAAAAAATATTATTTTAAATAGTGCAATGAATCTATGAGCTTCTAGTAAAGAAGAAAAAAAATAAAAAGAAAGTAAAAAGAAGAACAGAAAAGCATTTTAAATTTGACTATCCTATTTAGTAATAATTCTTTTATTTTTGAAAGTATATTCGCACTGTACTAATAAATTTTAGATAATTCTATTTTCTCAATTTAGATATAAGTATAAATTTTAACACAAAAATAAATTTATATTACTTTATTGGAAATGGAAATTATATAAATTAAAGTTATTTTGATATATAATAAAATATGTTTACTTTATAGATTAAAATTATTATTAATTAGGTTATTTTTGTAAACTTTTAATTAATCGATTTCGTAAAAAGAATAATTATATTAGTCGAAATTTAGATAAAAATGATATTTAATGGAATTGTTGAAGATATGACTTCGGAAAAGAACAATGAACACTTAGAAATTATACGGAATTTTGCTCGAAAGTTTAAAAAGTTGAATTTAGCTTCCGCGGGTAAGATAAATTTGTAATATTTTGTTTTAAATAATAATATTTTATATTTTATGTTCAATTTTTAAATATTCTTTTCTATTTTCTTTTTTTACAGTATTATATATATCATTTATTATATTTCAAATTATTGCTCCGTTAATTGCAGCAATATTTGATCATTATAAATTATTAGATTCTAGAAGAGAAATGTATTTTGTTTATCTATTTGAAATGTTATTTTTTGACCATTATTTTATGTTGAAATATTTGCTGTACTCATCTGGCAGTATAATGTATTTATCTAATTTTCATATATTTAATAATCATATGTTTATATTAACGACATACATTTTTTCTAAATATGATGTTATGGAGTAAGTTACAGAAATATAATAAATCAAAAATCTCAATTATGATGAAATAAATGTAAAATTATTTACTTTTTATTATTTTTTTTAAATTTATTGTAAATTTCTCGTAATACTTTCTTATTTATACACCATTATTATGCAATTTTATATTTTTCTTATTTAAGATACAGATTAAATAAAGTTGGTCAAGAAATAATTGTCGAAGGAGTTGATATTATATCAAATAACGAAAATCTTAGGATATGTGCGCGAATTAATAATTCAATTTATAGGTAAACGTTAGTTAAAACAATATAACAATAATTATTTAATATATTTTTGTATGCAAAGTGCATTTTTGAGAAAAAATTGTCTTTGTATGTCTGGTAAATTATATTACGATTTATTTAAATAAATAGAAGTTAAATGATTATATAAGTAAATTTTAAAAATATAAACAATGTTTAGAAATAGTAACAAAATTATTTTACTATTTGCATATGTAACATGTACAATTATTTACTTAATAACAAAATAAGAAAAATAAGTGAACAAAAATTAAATTAATTTGGAAAAAAATATTTATTACTTATTTTTCATTATTCATTTCTTTGTGTTAATTGCTCGTTGAAAATATTTGAAACAAAAAAATTTAGCATTAGCAATTACTTATTTATATAATGTTTTATAAAGGATACATTTTCTTCTAAAAAAGTGGATAGAAATAATACTTCTATGTGGTGTATTAATAAATATAAGTGAACTAAGCTTTACCTTTTACTATGTTAGTATTAGTATTAATATTGCACTGAATTAATGTTTTTTGATTGGAAAATATTTTAGAAGATTAAAATACCGTTTAATTACGTATTTTAATTATTAATAAGTGCTTTCACTATATTAAATATATTTTATGCCAAAGTGAAATAATTAATAATAAAATAATAATGAGGTCAATTTTTGACTATAAGAATACGTAATACATTCATTATATAAAATTGTTTTTATTGGAACTTAGAATCCATTTTAATTTTTTTCCGTTTTTAATGATTTATTCTGTTTCAATAAAGATCATTGTATATTTAATGTGTTAAAAATTGAAAATAATAAAATAGAAATTAGAACGTTGGCAATATCTAAATTATAAGAATAGTTTGAAAGAAAAAATGTCGAGGGTAGTTTTAAAAATTGAAAAATTGTGCGTTTCAAAATGAAGATAGCTCATCAAAACCATTTTGGTACCACAAATGTATGTAAATTGAAATATGCCTGTTAGAATTTCAGTCATTTGTGTCAGTCAATGTTAGTGTCTACGGTTTTGTAAAAATGAAAAAAATAGAAACCGTGTTGTAATTAAATTACTGCATTTGAATAGAAATATATATAAATATAAATGAAAGCAAATTTGATTATTTTTAAAATTTTATGAAGTACTTTCTAGAAATAATATTTTAATATAAATATAAATAAAAATATATAATATTTTGATATAAAAATATTTGTTGAGACATGTTAAAAGTTTTTCTTTACAGATAAAAATTAATTTAAAAACTCCAGAAAAATTATATAAAGTAGGTACTATTTTGTTTGTTGTTATCATTGTTATGTTATGTTTATGTATAATTGGGGAACATTATATTTCAAGTAGTAAGAGTCTTAAAGATAAATGGTATGGATAAAGAAATTTATTTTTTTTACATACAATTGTATTTTTTTTTAAATAGAAATCATCGTATTACTTATTTTATTTAGCCATACCGATAACCAACATTTTATTTCTTATATACATACATGAATATATTTTAAAAATACATAAATTTATTAGTTGTTAAACATTGTAGTTATGGATGTTCGTGGATAAATTTATGTGCAACTGACAAAATAATTTTAAATATAATACACTGTAGATGTGACAGCGTGGAATGCAGCATTAGTGCTTATGGACTCGTCACGTTATCAATGGAATATTATGCTAAGGTATATATTGAAAGTATTTTTTTCTTTTTAAAATATACAATATATGTAATTTTTTCTTCAGGTTATGCAAGCATCAGTTACGTACTTTATGGTTTTATGGACAGTTACAGAAGATGAATAATATTAATATGTGTAAATTGTGTAAATAAATTTAAAATGTAAATATGATATATCAAAAAATAGATTTTTTATTTTACTGAACAAAAATTTATATGCAACATATTAAATAGCGAACTTTAAATAAACTAAAATAATGAATTTGCAACAAAATTCATGTACAAATTTCATGGATCTCAATTTGTATATTTGATTTGAGAGGTATAAAATATTACAACAGATGCTTTAAAGTTTATTCTCAAACAAAAGTAGAGGATTTTTGTTAAAATATGGAGGTCAACGAGAAAAAAGTTAACAAATAAAAGTAATAAGTCAGATGTAGAATACGTATATCTGGAAACGAAAATTATACAGAGCAGACAAAGCAAATGCAACAAAAACTCATTGATATATAACAATTTCAATTGTTTTATTATCTTCGATAATTTTCGGTGATGAAACGACAGAGACACATTCTAATGCATGGTGAACTGAAAAGATATAGAATTTCATAAATATTAGGATTTTGAAAATTAGTATTAATATTTTAGATGAAATCCAATGATGGAGCAGAAACATAAATCAGAAGTAACGTCTTGAATATATAAAGAAAATACCTTCTGTTAGAATAATGCAGTCTCAAATCCCCGATATCATAAAAGTAAATTATTCTGTTCTATGGAGAATACCGCAGAACTTTATATTTGAGAACACTGAGAAAAATCTCAAAAGAATTCACCAATAATGTAACTCAATTAAACCACTTTGCACGTAGATCATCATTAAGTAATTCAAACTTACAAACACAACACAGTATTATCATCAATGCAAAATGATCGAAATATTCTTATTCCGTACAAGGAATAAATGAGAAATGAAAATTATTGATGAACATATTGAAAAATACTGGACCCAAATGATATTCCAGCGATACACACTGTCAGTGGAAAATTAAATTCTGCATTATTTTTGTATTGTAATTTATATTACAATTACATTTATTTTGTATTGTAATATAGTAAAATATGGTAGAAAAAATTAATGATTGTGCTTGTATTATTTAACCATAGTACCATTTTTTGTTCTTTCTACAATTTTTTATTTATCATATTTATTTACTTAATTTAGAACATTTTTATTTTTCCTTTTTACTCGTTTATAACGTATAATATAAAAACACTCGAAACTCCTTTTGAACAACGTTTATTATATTGAATAAAAGTTCCACTATTGTAAAAATTATTATAAAATATATTTGTACGATTAAAATATCTTGTTTTATAAGTAATTAAATAGAAATAAATACATGAAACTTTAATTAAAAAAAATAATATTATTGAGAATGAAAAATATGAAATATATGTATCTCGTGCAAGAACTTATTTTAAAATGAAGCTTTAGCGAGTAGGTGTTTCGTGTTATGTATAACAAGAATGCATAAATTGTATACGATATGCGTTCAATAATTACGCGCTAAAGACTAAAATAATAGAAAAGTATAAATTACAAGTTATAGCTTTTTTCTAATTATTCCAGAGATGCAATTAAATAATACTCTAAGTATAATAGAATATATAATTTCAGTTGATATAATTCTGCCTTGAAAGAAAATTGAATTTAATTATACTCCGCTAATGTGTATTAATGTGTATATATATATTTTATCTTTCATAAAAATTATTTTTGCAGTATTTTATTATTTCTCATTATATCCACAGTTATATGAATCAACTTACATATAGATCGAAAAAGTGTCCAAAATACTATCGAGTAAAATTGCTATGGAAAAAGTTATTGTTCTAAATAATATTGACTATGACAATTTTTTTTCGAAATGTAGTTTGTATAAATTTCATCGAATCTCGAGTAAAATTGTTGGCCAGTGGCCTTACCAAAGACTGTCTGACAAAATTGCAATATTAGGAGTAGAGTTAATTATTAGTGTTAACATCTTATTAGTCCAGGTATACTTTGAATATTACAGAAATATATCTTTTTTTGGTATAATATTATAAAGTCTTGTAAGTGCAGTTCGTCAGTTACAGATTAAATACATAAATAATCATTGGGAGGAATCAAACGAAGTTTTTACAGGTGTTTTATGGCTGATTGCGCACGCGTCTTTGTATGTTCTTCTCATAAATGGTTTATTAGGAAATAAAAAAGTAAATAAAATAAAAAAATATAGTTTATATAAGCATCTAAATAATTTGTTTTATAAAAACAAAAATAATTATATTAGTATAAATTTAGATAAAAATGTTGTTTAATGCAATCGTTGAAGAGACATCTTTTGAATGGAATAATAAACATGTAGAAATTAGGCAGAATCATTTTAAACAATTTAAGAAAGTGACTTTAGCTTCCGCGGGTAATACATTTTGAAATTGTAATTATTTAAAGGTCCAAATAAAACAATTATTTAAAATGTTTTTATATTATTTTCCATTTCTTTTTACAGTAGTATTTCCAATAATTGGTATATTAGGAGATAGTATTCCGTTACTAGCAGCGTTATTTGATAATTATCCTTTATGGGATTCGAGAAGGGAAATTTATTTAATGTACTTCTTCGAACTTTTATTTTGTAAAAATAACTTTTTTGTGAAATATTGTTTGTACACAAATAGCGTTATGATGTATTTATGGCATTTTCATATATTTGGAAGTCATATAGTTATGTTATCGACATATTTTTATTCTAAATGTGATATTATTCAGTAAGTAACATAAATATAATAAATTGCTAATTTATATATTTACATTGATAATTATTTAATTTTATTGATTGTTTTCTATTAGTGAATAATAAAGCTAATTTTTAATTATTATTTTCATTAAAGATATAGATTAAATAAAGTTGGCGAAGATCGAGACTTCGATGAAGTTGAAAAAATATCGCAAAAAGAAAATCTGAAGATATGTGCACGGCTTCACGAATCACTGTTTAGGTAAAAATTACATTAAAATAATATTACAATAATTTGAAAATATTCAAAAAATAATTTATTTTTATAATATTTCGTGAAGGATGTTTTATTATTTGAAGAAGTGGTCAGAAAAATTACTTCTAGTTGGCGTAATGATAAATATAAGTGGACTAACCTTTACTTTTTATTATGTTAGTATTGGTAATATTATTTTCCTGTATTAATTAATATTGTATACATTATTTTTTTATGGAATATCAGTTTATTATTTACTGCAAGAACGTGCATTTTATTTTTTTATGAAAATTTTATTAATTTTCTATTTGTATATGCACTTTACCTGTTACATTTTTGGATAGTAAAAAAATATGAAAAAGTATTAATACTTCTCTTTCGGATTTGAACGGAAATATAACTTATAATAATATAAATCTAATAATGATTAATTTTAATTGGTTTCTACGACAGAATTTTTATTTCTTTATATTTTTAATCCTTCAAACACATATTTCGTAAGCTGATTGAAGTCTCACACACATTATTC
>JABFPK010001543.1:0-11567 GCA_022817445.1 Habroteleia sp. ZL-2020
AAACTCGACCCCTCACACTCGCCTCTCGGGAATGGGGGAAGGGTAACTGTTGAATCTTAAATGGAAACTTCTATTTTTTATTGCAGATTTGGAATTTCCTGAAAATTTTACATTAATTTGATCTATGATTCAAGTTAGTTTCGTTCACAGAAGGCGCTGTAATCGCCATAAATGAGATTGGGTGAAAACATTTTGAGGAATGTGGATATTTTGCGAAATACACATCAGATCTATAAACGGCAAAATACGTGTCAAACATTTTTTAAAGATTTATTCAGAGAAACCAAACTCGAACCCCACCCCCGCTTCCATGGGGTGAGGTGGAGGGCAATTTTGTAATCTTTAATAGGAACTCCCACTTTTTATAGCAGATTTGTATTCTACCTAAGCCTGTCACAGATTACTCTCAGATAAGATATATTCCTCTTACAGATAAGTCTCTCAGATTCATCCTTGCCTCTCACCATCGGGGTGTTTATTTTAAGTGAGTCCCCTTGCCTTTCACTTTCAGGTACTTGATGAAAATAAATGTGTTAATGAACACTTAACAAATTTCCACATTGGCGTTATTACTTTATTAAATAATCGAATTGTGTGTGCACCAGTATCCTCTTGACAAAACCCTAGTAGATGATAAAACGATTCAATGCTTCGTGTTAAATATTTTTCAGGTAGAAGATAACATTCATCGAGGATTTGTTGGCGTAATTCACCTAAATTAATTGGTTTGGTTTTGAAAACTCGATTTTTTAGGTATCCCCACGAAAAAAGTCTAGTTGGTTTATGATATATAAACAAACTTACAATGCGGCATAACTAATAATTGTATTAAAAATATGTTTAATGCAATGAGTAAAGTATGAGTTCTATGAGTGAAGTATAAAATTATTAAATCGAAAGTTCCTTATATTACTTAAAAATAATGCTAACATATTTCTGTATTATCACATTAATTTTAATTAAATAACCGTAGCAGGCATCCAGTATTTATTTTGATGTTCAACATATTTGAAATGCCAACAATTTTTAATTTATATGAATTTAATAAATATAAAGTATTTTCAATTTCACGTATGAGAATACATTTTTTAATTTATATAATTATTCTAATAAATTGTTGAGCTTTTAATGAGGCAATGATAGCAATAGAGGCAAGCTAAATTAACATTTCATAATTTGTTAAGTATTTCTCCGTTAATTCATATGCTCATCGAAAATTATCACAATTATCGTTAATATCAAAATTGAACACCAAATGAAATGAATGGATATATAAGAGCAGTCTAAGTTATGCGCGAGCTCTGATTATTGTAACATTAGTGAATTTCATTTGGGCATTTTACGCAGAACAATGTGGCAGGTTTTCTAAATTAGAATGGCAATATGCAAGTAGATAAATTATGCGGATGCATTACAGCTACGCACAGGTGCGCTTAGTGGCGTATATATGTTCATAAACATACGTTACGCGAAATTTGCAACAGTGATTGTAAAATGCGCATGTATCCGTGCAATAAATATGACACCTTTGAATGTCGCTTCGTGTTCCGTAAAGATGGTGCACCGTGACAAATTATTCATTGTCTTCTTCTTACTATACATCAAATGTTCTTACAAACATGGAAGAATGTTTTTCGAAAAAAACTATTTTCTTATGATAAAATGTAATAAAAATATATCAAAATATAGTGGACAGTAATCATCATAACATACATTTGTTATAGAGAAATTGCAACCATCCGAGTTCGTGATCGATTTATTTTTCGTCACGAGAATAATTGTTTACCTCACTTGTTGAAGACTCAGTTGTTCCCGCGTCTGTATAAGTCTGGAGAAAGTCTGGAAAAAGGCTGGTTAAGTCTTGACGTAAAGTCTGGGTAAGTCTGGCCGACATTTTCCCGTCAGACTAAAGAAGTCTGACACACAATATTTTTGTCATATTTAGATACTAAACACAAGTCTGGCGATTTAGATTCATTCCAGACTAACGAAGTCTGGCAACAGTATGTACTTCCCTGGTAGAAATGAAATCGGGTTGGTCACATTACAATCGTGGCCCTGGTCAGGAAGACATGGCAAACGGGATGACAATTTTCCTTGTCGGGCCCACACCAGGTCCATAACAAATGACACATCAGGCCCCGAAACCGCATGTAACGCCGGGCAATATAGTGGCCCCGAGTAGGAATGTCCTATAAAGGGCCTTGATATGGATTTACTTAAGGGGCCATGGCTGAATACCTTCAGATGATCATAAGACGGTTAACTAATTTGAAGCAAATAAAATTATCCTACCGGGCCCATCTTAGGGCCAAACGTGGTTAATAAAATAGGCTTCCCAATTGGGGCCATTCTCATGCCCGGCGTTACATGTGCATACGGGCCCCGTACTGGTGGCGTGGATACCTGTCCTGGGACATGTTTTAGCCAGGTCAAAAATTCTACTAGGATATTCAGCCATGGCCTCTTAAGTAAATCCATATCAGAGCCCTCTAGAGGGCACTTCTGCTTGGGGCCACTATATTATCCGGCATTACATGCGGTTTCGAGACGTGGTGTGTTATGTGTTATAGACCTGGTGTGGGCCCGACAAGGAAAACTGTTCTCCCGTTTGCCATGTTTCATCCTGACCAGGGCCACGTTTGTAATGTGGCCAACCCGATTTCATTTCTACCAAGGTAAAGACAGTTTGGAACTCGATCATGAGCCAGACTTATCTAGACTTTATGTCCAAACTTTCGCCAGACTAGTTTTTTCTACGCGGGATCCTCACTATCCTAAACTATCTAATATCCTCATTTTACCAAGTGAGATAATAATTTATACAATTCCTTTTCTCCGAATAATTTTCTGCTGAAGAAATTCAGATTTTTTGTTATTAATTTTGTTGTAATCTTAAACACTTTTGACAAAAACTAAAATATAACTTAGCCAAGTAATTTATGATGGTAAAAAATCAAATTTAAACAGTCTATTTTTGTAATTAATGGTTTCCATTTCAACTTCACAGTATGTTCCTAAAGTTGAATGGTTTGGGATCAATTAATCGATTACAACGATTATAATTACTTTTCAAAGCATAATAGATTATGAACAATTTAATTTCAATTTTACGTATGATTAAATAAATTGTGGAATAATTAACAATATATATGCAAATATACAACAACAGACTTTCATTTCAAAAGAAAAAACAACATTTGCATGTACGAAATATTAATAAAAGGGAAATAAAACTTTCTTTCTCATAACTGGATACTGTCAACTAAATAAATACTTTTGTAGTGGCTCTTCATTTTCTATAATATATACAAGTAACGACCGAAAGTAAAAAAAACAGACGAGTCAACAAACTATTTAGTAAGTAATCCAAACGAATGTGCGGATTTAAATAAAAAACTGAATATGTCTGCGTATATATTGCAAATTGCAAAAGAAATGTTGACAGAGTTATTTTTATCTATTTTATACCAAATTCATATAAATAGCCGATATTAGTCACGTGTCAAATAAAAGGCTGATGGTATTGCTGTTATTGAAGCGCCGTGAATTGAAAAAGATATATTTTCGGATGAACGCAAGACGGAATAATGAGTTTGGAAGTAAAATCTCGCATACTGAAATCATGGTAAATTCTCTTCAAATAATGAATACAACAATGAAAAATAGTCTTAAAAATCGACATATTTTATTACATAAAACTTAATTAAAACTTGATAACTTGATTGATTTACACACACAATTGCGTGCAGTATACAAGGAATAATTTATTAGTGTAAGGAGAATCGTCGATCTGTTAGGATCAAATGCAAATAAGATTCATTAATGTTAAGCTATTGAAGGCGACGTAACGTGCTGATGTTCTTCTGAAAGAAAAATAAACAAAAATGAGAGAGAAGGCATTTTTTCATGCAAGGGTTGATTTAAATGTATATTATACAAACCGGGGGCATTTATATTTTTGATTATCATTTTCAACATTCATAAAAAACAACTCAAATGGTATATTCATTATTTTTGGGTACTTTTGAACGATTAAATTATTTCAATAGGATATTTAGAACTTAATTATATGAGAGAATAATTAATTAAATAATTATTCTCAATATGCCCAAAACGTTCCTTTTTATTAAATCATCATAGAGTGAGGGACCCTTAGGAACAATAATAACATTTTTGGGACTTATTGCAATATTGTAATATTTATTTATTTCATTTCGCCAACATTTCGTTCTTTTTGCAAGAACCTCATCAGGGCTACATACAAATGAAAATTATATATTTTTAATTAACATTATAAATTATGAATTAATTTTAAATTACAAATTAAACGAAACGTTGGCAATAAATAAATATTACAATTTGCAATAAGTCCCAAAAATGTTATTGTTCTTAAGGGTCCCTCACTCTATGATGATATTTAGAACTATTTAAAAATTTTAAAAAAATTATGCTTCTGGGTTTTAATCTGCAATGCAAACATTATATCTAAATATATGTATCTATATATATATATATATATGTTCATATAAAACCACAAAAAAAACATTCTTTTAGAATTTTGAATAATTAAAGTATATTTCTTCCTGTCAAATGGTCCATTCGGTAATCATGACTTGGTCAAGTTTAGAATTAGGGACAAAAAGTAATCTTAAAGAACATCGATGAGTGAAAATGATAGGACTTCATGGCTCGAGACAAACACTCCGGAATACAGTCGTAACAGGATTTCAGGGGTCGCGAATATGGGAGGGCGGATGCCCTCGGGATTACAGGGATTATACGGAGATTGAATCACTTCCCACCCAGCCTTTGCCAGTGGGTGCCTAAATGTGTCTTTACCAAGCTGTCCCTTAATCATCGTGTCTTTAACAGAAACCGTTTGTACAAACATTACACCCACAAAGATTATATCTTTGGAAAATGAATTTTTTCCATCTTCCTACTAGTTAAACGTCATGTTGCTTTAGGAATACGCATAATTAATAAATATCCTCTGTTGCAATAATATAAATCAAGTATCCCCTTTCTTCCTTTAAACCCATCATCGATAATATGTTCATCCTTTTCTACTAAAACATTTCTATATCCTATAAAAATTGATTTACACCACTTTCAAGAATACCCAGTTTTTCGTTTCCAAAGCCACCTCCAGCTCAATCGTATTGAATTTGAAATAGACTAATTCTTTCGTCGATGTCGAACCTTATTTGCCAAATCACTTTAGACTACTAATCTGATTATTGTTGTTCGTCCGTCTTAAATGATACGCTATTTATCTACGTCGTTTGAATCTGTAATTACAGGTTTCGAAAAAAGCTGTTTAGAATAAATTGTGAAAGGATATTCCAAACCCCAATCAACTTTCGTTTAATAAAAGTCTGTTCACGATTTCAAAGCCGGTACCCTAAATGTATAGTAAGGAAGAGACCCGAGCTAATCTGACTTTGATTAAACTTTTAGCGACATCTAAAAGGGTGGTGGTAACTCATAGACACCGCGTACACACCGTTATGTAAGTCGATTTTTATTACCCCCTCGCGCATATATTAAGCATCATTTTAGTTTTGCGTTCAGCCCTAAATAGATTATCGAAGACTGGAAATTAATGCCATGATACATGTATAATACATAAGCTGACGCTTTGTTTACCCAATGATTGATAAAAATAATTTGGAATACCCGACAAAAATAACCTGTCACTCCATCTACAGTTTAAATTAAAATCTCAAGCAATTCGCATTGCAGGAAGTAGACCTATTCAGTACAACAATCGTTTATTAACTTATAATTTATATTTATAAGTAAACGAAAAATTACAATCAGCTGGTGTAATTAAACTCATAAAGCTTCTCGCTCTCGACCTGTCCTTCCTCGTCGTAAAAAATTTCCGTCACGTATATCTTATTATCGACTTCTTCCTTCGTTATTTCGCGAATGAACTGAGAGCCATTGGGTCTCGTGCCGTAATTGGTCATAGTCGATTTCTTGTCGTCCGAATTGTACGAGGCCAAAGTTTCATTAGGCAGTACTCCGAAAAACGGAACTTCGTCGTTATAATCCAAAGGAGTTTCTCCTGAAACAAGAAAAATAGTAAACAATTGGCTTGCTCCACTTACGCACTTCATTCCAATATCTCTAATCCACGAGTATTGACCGTCACAAGTGTGGCAGTTAATAATTTCTCGAATAATTTCTTTAACAACAATAATAAAGCCGAGCAGCAATTACCCTCTTCTGTTAGCAATTTCACTTTCAATCTAGATAATTTATCAACATCTTTCGACACATCCAATACCAGGCTATTATTGGTGTTAATTAAAGTTTCAATATCTTGCAGGAACTCGATAATTGTTAGCTTATCGACATAATATTTTTTCTTGTTTGCTTTAATAATCTCAAAGCTCTTGTGGATATTGGATTCCACCGCCTTCTGAACTTGTATATCGATCTGCAACATGGATTTTTCAACTGCATAAAAAACATTTCGCAGCTCCTTAATACTGATTAACGCAATGCTTCCCAGCGTTGTGTTCATTTTCGCATCATTACTCATGTTCTGAACTCTCGATGTCATATCGATAACAATGCGATTAATTTTCTCATCAGTTTCCTCCTTCACTTTTTTTACCATAAACTTAATATCTTTGACAATCGCTTCAACCGTTCCCGAATTAAAATCCGCTTTCATTTTCATCAACTCAACTGCAGTCTGCACCAAATTCTTCTTTATGTTTTTCCATTTGCTAATTTTGCTTTCAATTTCTTTTTTGGTTTCATTTAGCTGTTTTTTGCCGTTACCTATCGTTATTTTCATTTGCTCATATACGCTCTTATAATTAGCTTGCTTGATTAAAATTTCCTCGAGTTTCGCATCGTATCCTTCATATTCATTATACAAATGTTCCGTCTGTTTGGCCACTTGTATTTCAAAATCGGAAACTGTCTGGTTTACTGCTTTCTCTAAATAATGGGCCTGATTTTCAATGGATTTGTAAAAACGACGCAGATTCTTAATCGTGGTGTTTATAATGTCATCTTCGCTTTCAAATTTGTTGTAGACTAATTTGATTTCATCTTGTATGGCACCCAAAGCTATGTCCAACGCTTGTTTGGATTCATCTTCATGGATGTCCAGTATGCTGTCGTACCATTTTTTCGATTGTAAAGAATTGCGAAACAATACACTGGGAACATAAAAAATAATCTTATAATTATAATTTTTAGTTAAATATATAGAATTTAAATAATTAGTAGCACTTAAAAAAAATTTAATTTTAAAACAAAATATTCTTTAGAATAATTATTATAGTTGTGAATACTTGCATGCTAATAATAGTTGTTGTGGCAAAAATTAAGGATACTTTCAAACGCATGACATTCAAACAACCACTGTATAATCGTGAATTAAAAATTAGTGATAAGAATTTGATGAAATCGATTTAAGATATCTTATTCGAGAGTCTGCCAGTAACTAATTCTTCGGAATCAAAGTGTACAGGAAAATACTAACATTTATTAAACCTTCATTCAAGGAAATTTTAAATACAATAATTAATTATATAACTAAGATAAATAATACTTCACTTTTTTATCGTGCTTATTCCTACTACTACACCTAGAAATATAATTGGAGATTTAAATGTGTTTTGTATAATTGCATGCATGCATGATACTTACGCGAAAAAATACATTAATACACAAATAAATATCCAAGATATATAGACATATAGAATGTACAGCACACATACACATGTCTATATATAAGTTTGGTATTGAGTTAGATACTCACACATTTATAATATCACGTCAAGTTATACATTTATGATTTAAAAATTATCCACATATTTATACATAAATATACACGAAATAAAAAATAAAAAAATAAATTTCATCGATTAATTATTGCATCGGGAATTAATATCGGATCTTTATATTTACTTATTATTTTTGATATAAAATTGCAAGGAACCTTAAATTTTTATGTAAATTATATCAAATAAATATATATTCGATAAATGCGTCTTGCATTATAATTAATATACTATATAAAAATATAATACAATAAAAATAAATAGTATATATGTATAAAACATGAAAAATTAAGAATATATTTTTTAGGCGTATTTGCATTTAATGAAAATGTGTGAACTGCCCCTGGCGATAGATAGACGCCATGCTTCTGATAATGTCAAAACGGATGAGATGATTCCATCCATCTGAAGATTACTACGTTAAAATTTATTATTAAACTATTGAAAACTTTGTTAATGAATAATGTTTCTATTAAATCATATAAATATTTTGAAAATATCATTAACTTTGTATTACCGGTATAAATGTAGTAGTGACGTGGATAAATATAAATTAGCTAATCAGTGTGAAAGGTATATCTGTCTTCTTTTAAAATATTACATATCCTTAAATATTACAAAACATCAATCTCGAACTTACGTATACATATATGTACATGCCATATTTTAATTTGTATTAAAGTACGTTATGTATATAAGTTTTCCTCGCGACGTTTTTATAGCAAAACACCATGAATAATAATAATTTGTGTAAAAAATATTTTAATATATAATAATAGTGTTTTAAACCAATTTGTAAAAATCTTTTAATTAATATTTCCCGTAGTCGTATTATTATTTTTATTAATAAATAATAATAAAAAGTAATGTTTGGCCTTATATATATGCTTATATATCCATATATACACGTCCTTAGATTCAATATAATATATTTTATTGCCGCGGAGTAAATGAAATCATATTGCATGGACAAGACAATATCTGAAATAAATATTCGTTATATAAAACGTAGTAAAAATTATAATACGATTATTTTATTATAATTCATTATATTTATTTTTGTTCATATATTGTAAAATCTGAACTTAAATAATTCACAAAACAAACAAAACATTTTTTTCCACCACTCCATTCAATACATTTTCGACTACCAAGCATTGCTTTCGTTTTAAGAAAGGGTCTCATTTATATACAGTCGAGTTATACTCTGTGGAATTTATACACAGTCGAGTTATATACTGTGGAATTTATACTCAAGGGAATCATTTACTGTTGAGATATATACAATATAGAGTACGTGTAGTACAACACACAAAAACACATAAATAATTTATATATCTGTTCACTTAGCCACAATTTATTTTGTTGTTATTGTTATTTCCTTTAGTGGCTATAAAGGGTTAGACCCGTTATATTTTATAAGATATATATGTCCTTGACTTATGACTTTAACACCTTTTAAAATTAAAAATATCTTTTTAGAATATACCAGGAATACTTTTATATACATTTGTATATTTTTTAAATTTTATCAAGAATATTTTACTGCATTTATAAATATCCCTATACAACATTTTAAATATCCTAGAAAAATATTCTGAAAACCACACTTGGGAGTATTATATGCTTTTAAAGAATAATTATACATTACTTATTGTTAATATTGTTATTATTCTTATTTGTTGCATCAGAAACTCATCTGTAGTTATATATATGTGCTAGCACTACCATATACACCCTATATAATAATATGCATTTTAGCTTTTACTTTCGGCGCCATCTAACTTTTTTCTGTCAAACTACTTTCAATATGTCAATAATTCTTTGTACAAAGTAGTACAACATATATCCCAACCCACTCAACAGATATTAAAATATACAGTGTATATAATTCAACAAATATATAAATTTTTGTGGGTGTATGCGTTTAGTCAATCGTGAATCGTCAATCAAATACTTTGTATATGTCAAAAACTCAACTGTAAATTATTGAAAACTTCGTATTTTAAAATATACATTTACACAATAATTTATCAATTAAGTTTTATTGTGCCTTTATAAAAAATTGTATTCAAATTGCTGGATTAGCTTTCTTAAAATGAATTACATTTAATTTCTTGTGTTTCATCTACAAAGCCTTGGTCGTATCGCAACAATATTTAATGTTACCAAAGAACTCAGGAAATATTGAGCTCTTCGTTATATTTATTTATATTAGAGAAATATATATATATAGAAGAAATAAATGTTGATCAACAAATAATTAATTACCAATGTTCGATAATCGAGAACTTTATTTAATATGTGGTAAAGTAGGTATCTTTTGGTAAATGGCATTTTTTGAATAAAAAATAAATTTAATAAAAAATTTATGTAATATAATTATAAGTATAAATTTGTATAAAAAAATAACAAAACCATCAAAACTATTTTAGATGGATAAAAATATACTGTATGTATAATCGCTTTATCATCAGTCGATTAGTTGAAAACATTTAAACCAGAGCTCTTTGATTAATCAAAATAAAATATAGATTATTTTTTGTATGCAAACTTCATTTTTCTGTTACTGAAAGAAAAAATAATTTAAAAGGAAAAAATATAATTTTTCATAAATTACATTGCCATCTATATTTATTTCCAAATTTTACAATTTTTATCTTCACCTTTTCCATTTTAATATCAGACTTATCTTACTTCGATAACAATAGGATATCATAATAGTTTAATTTTTTGATACTTAAAACGCTGAAGTCAGTGCTGCCAGATTATCCCGCCTGGGACGTCTCACGGAGGTATCTCCATCTGATGGATTTTACGGCAACTTCATGTAGTTGGTTAGGCAGAGCGCTTTATGTTTACCGAACAACTCATCAATGTTGCAGCGTGTTGGTGCACACTTACGTGTTCTCTCTCGCACGCATCGTATCTTTTTCTAAATAAAATAGTTCGTCAAACAAAATTAAGAAACTGAATCTTTCTTAGCATTTAAGCAGTGCCGGCCATGCATGTTTCGGCCACACTGGATAAAAATATCTTTGGCGCCCTTCTCATTCAATTAAGTTTTAAGAAAAATTCAATTTTTACTTAAAGATTTGAAACATAATTTTTACTTAAAATATACTTAAATAAAAACCCTCACAAACTTTAATTCAACAGACTATACCCTGCATTTCGTCGGCAAGCTCGAGGGAACAGCGGTTCTCCAGATACCGCTCGGGGTTGTCCCGGATGACTAGCGAGCGCTCTCCGTACGAGGAATGCACTAAAAACCTTTAAAAAATATCTCAGAAATATTCAAAAAATATAAAAATAATATTCCAGGTATATTATATAATATATATCCCTCTAATATTAATTCAAGCGGACATTACGAGGTCCCTAGAATATTATTATAATATTATTTAATATTAAATATCATCCTGTAAAACATAAAAAACTTAACATTTTCAACTTTTTTTTTAAATTTAATGTGAATTAAAACCACGTTTTGTTTATTTTACATTAAAAAAGTGTGACGAAAGTAGCGCGACAAAAAATTTTCAGTGAACAAGTTGTTCATTATTGTTTGAAGAATATTTTGACAATGTTACAAGACAAAATATTAAAAAGTGTTAAATGATATTAAAAGTGTTAAGTGACCATTTATTTATCGGCGCTGTACCATCTCGTACGGCTCGAACCGAAGGCAAGGAATCCTATAAGCAGTGAATATTACTATAATGATGCGTTTCTTTTATGACAGAGTTACGC
>JABFPK010001545.1:0-11559 GCA_022817445.1 Habroteleia sp. ZL-2020
CAGTTGGCAACTGTGGTTAGCCATGCAATTATCAGTACTGATGCAGGTCTGATTGACCGTAGTATGGCTTCCAGTACTGGATCAGCATTGAATCGTTCGTGAGCTACGGCAATTTCTTACTGGGATAATACTTATTGCTTGCAACATTCTTTTTTCTTATTCATTTCAGCTGGTTTAGTTTTACATCGTAAAGATATTATTTAAATTTTGTAAATGGAAACAAATTTTAACAAAATCTATGTAACATACAATTATTCTCACACTGTCACGTACACTGGATATAACCAAAGGACTAATATAGGTTATGTATAATCACATCTAATATCAATTAGTTTTTCTATAGTAGAACTCACCAGCGGCTAGTTAGTACTTATTATAAATAATAAAAAATAAATATAACGATTAATACATTTAATCGTTAATAAAAATGTTTGTATTCAAATTCAAATGTACTTCGATACAAAATATTTATTACTTTCAACAACAGTTTTCTTGTTAAATAACCACAAAGTTTTTCGTTATGAATGCTTCGCGTTACCTGACAAACTTTCACATCTCACACAATCTTATTACTATACTTTAAAGTTATCTCATTACTCTGTTTCTTTCCCTAAGCTCACGCTTTTTTCCAAAATATTTATTCTAACTTAACAGTTGTTAACAAAATGTATTATGGAAATATTCCAATTGATACCATCTCCTTTATTTGTATTTACTTTAATAATGTATTACATGCTACTTAATAAATACATATTATTAAAATAATAATTTTTAATCTGAATTTTCAATCATATATATTTAATACTCTCATTTATATATTTTATTATTTCTGCAGCTTTATACAAAAACTATAGCTGTATGTTTAAAAAGTAAACTAAAATAGTATATATCATTTCATTTAGAGTATAATTCAAATCTATATCAATTTTCTCCATTTTAAATATGACAAAGAATTTCAAAAACACGCATTTTTTCCGTAAATTAAGGTTTATATTCTCATATAAGTTTTATGTAATGTAAGCAAATGCAATAACACTTTTTGATAACCTTACGATGATAGCATTTAAATCTACATGAAAACAATTTTTCTTTTGATTCCAGGTAAACGGCTCGTGGAGCTTACCAGGATTTGTATGCGATTTTTACATAGCAATGGACGTAACGTGCAGCACTAGTTCAATCTTCAATTTGGTAGCTATATCAATAGACAGGTTAGTTTATTAGACATGTCCTCTTTCGACGTCATACTTTTTAACCAAACATATAAAATTGCCAATGCAAACGATTGTGCCGTGCTTTTTGAAACAAAGGGAAATCTTTATTGCCTTGAAGTTACCGAAACAAAATCTGTACCAAAATAGATCGAAATTGAAAGAAAAAACAACTCGCATAAAATAGAAAAAAGAAAAAGAATAATAATTTGCTCAACTTCTTGGTTTACGTGATACGACTGGAAATATTGCAACCAGTGTGTAGTTTTTTTATACAAATAGCATTTACTGCAGCAATATGTGCACTGTAGAATAAAATAATAATCTGGAACGAAGAAAAAAGAAATTTTTATAAAATTATCTTCTATTGTAAGAAATTTATGAAAATTTGTCAGATTGTTACGGAACGATCGATATTTTCGCAAAGTTGAAAAAACATTATGTTGCTGGAATGACAAAATGACAAATTAATAAAAATTAATATAGATTCTTGTAGGAAATGGTTATAAAATACATCTAATTTATATAAATATATCTGCCAATGAAATTAAGGTATTAAAACAACATGCAATATTTTTGTTATTCTGTCGGAATACAATATGCAAAAGTTCATTAAATTTCTGTATCTGATTTTCGAGAAAAATGCAAACATAGAAAAACAGATAATTGAAGCACATTAAGCAACTATTCTGGAAAAAAATGTGCTCAATAAGTTAAATAATTATTAAAAAATTGGTATTATAAAAACATTGGTAAAACTCGTATTTTACATTAGTTGTTTCTATTTATCTGTCTTTTGACTGCGTTATGTGGTCATGATGGTTCAGCCTATACGGATCTTTGTTACTTACGTCAGCTAAATCAAATAGTTTTACTGTAGTGTAACTACAAAGTGAAATGATTGCCTTAGTAACTTAGTAAGGCTTTAATAACAGTTGTTCTTCGTAGAAATAATGAGAAGATCGGCTATAAAAGTATTATTGAATATTTTACATACCTTAAAAATACACTGAGAGCTATATATTATGAATTTATGAAAGAAATGGAATCTAATTTTGCTGCCAATGTTAGTAAACTAGATGTATCGCGAAATTCTTCTATAAATTGATAGATTAATTTTCTTATTTTTTTACACACTATTTATAGCTGCAAATAGAATGTTTTGTAATAATTACGATAAAGCTTAATGTTTTAAATTAAATGTAATAAAAACTTTAGTTTACTAACTAGTTTATTAGCATAAATTATAAGCAGTAACGAGTTATTAAAATTAAATATCTAAAAACTGAAAAATGAAAGCAGTGCTAGTAATTTTTTGTATTATGAGCAATAAATTAAAATAAATAATAAAATTTAGTTTTGAAATGCATACTGTAATAAAATATTTAATTACTTTTATAATTTATTATTATTTTTGGCGAAAATTATGACAATATTTTTTACAGTCAATTATTTATGTACAGATCTAACAAAAACTGTCAGCATATATAGAAACATTCTGTACCACATTTTGTTATAACTTGAATTATGATACAAATTTTCTTTATATTTATAAGAAATTTTACGTGAAACGCGACATACATCTACTTTACGAACAGCGATAGTGCTTGTTTATAACATATTTTTCTCAGTATAAAATACATTCATGTTACCGCTTTAACAAAATATTTGATGCTATTATTTTCATATTGGAAAAATAAGTTAAAATGCATATAAATTTATTACTTAATATTTATTTATAACTAATAACAAAATTATTAGAAGAAATGGTAGTTATAGAAAACAATTTATTATATTTGTTAACAATCTAGGTGTATTACCTTACCTTCATTCTTAAATTATGCTAAATCATCTAAGTATAACGTTGATCCGATTATCCCTTTAACATTATTATTTTAAAACCATATTATTGAATATTTCGACATTTTAAATTCATAAAGTCTAATTACTCATAACTCTAATAATATTATTTTAGAACATTGAAGTTCAAGAAAAAGATTAAACTATTAAAGTAAAGTTAATAATTCAATAAAAGTTGAGAGTTAAAATCAGATTAATCATTTTATGCACTTCATTTTTCTATTACTTAATTTTTTCACACGTGCAAACATTATTTAATTTTATATACAAAATTTTGTGAACGCCAATCTTGTTGGCTCTTTTTACTATTAAACGAGTTAAATAATATTAAAAAATTTGAGAAACATCTTAAAAAAGTTACTAGTATATTTTGTTTAGTTTAAAGATGTTATGCAATACAATTTAATTATTTAATAGTACATTGTTTAACACAAATTGGAGAGAAACTTGCTAAAAATTAAAAATATTAAAGTTTTTCCGTATGAATTGATAACAACTTATAACGTGTCAAAATTTTAAGTGTAGAATATATAGCGAGCAAAAGTATTGATGTTGCAGTAAGGCATTAAATGTATCAGGCTCTAACATTTATGAATATGGAGTCAGTTACTACTTCTAAAAGTACTAAATGGCTTAGATAACAACACGTACCTATTAATGTGAGGTGTCATCAAATTTCTTAAGTTGATGACATGCTACACTTGTACACAATACTGAAGGCGAATTGCGAAAAACCTAATCGTGTTTTCGAATTTAATTATAAATTGCAAATAAACTTTCACTTCGGAGAATCTGGTCAAGCAAAATTTGAATTTTCATTTTTGAAATTTTCGCTCATTGAAACATTCCCTTTGAAATATGAATTTATTTCTAGATGAAAAATGAAATTTGCATAAAAAGTAATTTAACGCATTTTCTTATTGATTTCTGAAATAGTGGTTGATTCAAGTTATTACTTTAATAGCAAAATTGACGGAATGTAATTTATAATCTTATATAGTTTGAAATCGACATTGGCCTTGAAATAAGTGAAGTTTGTGCTTAATAAGAGTTTTAATAAAAGAATAAAACTTTATTTTTCGGTGTTTTTTACAATTAGATTCAGGGCCAAGCTTACGAAGTATCAGTTTTTAGCAGATAATAATCGACGAGCTGTCCAGCAGCTCGTCGTCGAAAACAGTACTTGAATTTGAATTGCAGATACATAGCAGTGACTCAACCGATAAAGTACGCCAAGCACAAGAACAATAGAAGAGTGTGGTTGACGATACTGTTAGTGTGGGCAATATCGGCAGCGATTGGTAGTCCTATTGTTCTTGGTTTGAATAATACTCCTAACCGGCTACCAGATCTTTGCTTGTTCTACAATATGGACTTCATCATCTATTCTAGCTTATCCAGTTTTTACATTCCCTGCATCATAATGGTATTCCTTTACTACAACATATTCAAGGTATGAAAATTAGTTGCTATTTTATGTTTTGTTATAAATTTTTATGTGATATTTGATTTACTTTTATTAGTAATTTTACTTATCTTAAAATATAATATTGTTTCCTAATAATTAAGACGCTCCCTTTACGTAGTTAATAATATTCTTATTATGCAAATATTTTTCAACAAATGTTTCATAATTAGAAATTAATTTCATCTGCGAGTATATTTACAATTTATCAAAATTGTTATTAATTCTGTCAGTAGCTAGCACGAGGTTTGCAAATTTATATTTATTAAATCCTTTCTTACAAAAATAATCATTTTATTTTGATTCCCTTCAGGTATAAAATAATATTATAAAAATATAAGTAGTAATTGGACGTTATATATTTATTTAAGCAACATTATATTATTATATATTTAATGCAAAGCTATTGTCACAATAATAAAAATTTATATTAATATCAATTTCAGAATCATCAGATCATATAAATCTGATAATGTTTTCATCAATTTTTTTAAAATTTAATATTAATAAATAATTAATCATTTATAAATCACTTATCTGTTATCGATGGAACTAATTTTAAAATATTGAAGCAACTACAGTTTTGATAAATTTTCAAAAAAATATATTATATAAAAATTACATGTTATTGTAATACTACAAAAATATTATACAATATAATGTGCATAGTTATTATTAACTCAAATATGAACACTCTCTCTTTACCAATATTGATAAAACACTAAAAATAAAATGACGATGGCGTATATATTAATATGAACAATAATTATTATAATTAATTATAATAAATTATAATTTATAAAACTTTCAGCAATAACATGAAATATAATACTTATAAGTTCTTTTACATCATATACATTTTATTAAAAAGTTTAGCTAATGAATAATTTTAGAATTAACTTTTGAAAGGTTTTTCTTATAATCTATAATTTCAAAAAAATAGATAAATAATAATAAAATTATACTTTTTAGATGATATTTCTTTAGATATTTACGTTATTTTTAATTTATTAATGTAATAATTTTGATGAAAAATTAAGAATGGCTATGAAATGTATTATTACATGTATATAACTACTGTATACAATAAATTTTGTACAGATTGACCATGTAGACGTCAAATACCGCTTTGTACACGACTGGTACTGCGTATGAATCGGTACATCATAATTTGTTATTGTATAACCTATCTGTGTATATGTTAAGTGCATGTAAAGTAGAACTTGCATTGCAAGAACACAGAGATGGTATTCTACATGAAGTAATAGAAATATTTAAAATCTGCGTACAGTATAAATGAGATGTAATACTTTATATTATTAGAATTTTGAATTTGAATATTAAATTTTTTGTTTATGAAAATTCACAAAATAGATTTCCCAATCTAAATATAATGACATGAGTAATTTAATAATAATCTAATTAAACCTAGGATCATACAATCTGTATTACAAAAATATTATTTAATCTTCTTTAAATTAATAAATAATTGTTTTATGTATAGAAATATATATTTAAATACAATATATTATTCATATATTTTATTAAACTAATACTTTTAAATTTTATTCAAATAATTATATTTATGTAATTTAATTTATTAAAATTAAATACAATTAATGCATATATAACCTTCGCATTTTGTAATAAATCTATTTCGTTATTTACTGAAATGTAGTAGAATTATTGTTTTAATTTATATTTATTGTTAAATTTTCATTACAACAATAAAATGATTAATTATTATTATTATATAGAACTATAAAATTATTTTTAATTTCAATTTTTTAAAATCATACCTTTTTTATATTTGTCCTGAGAAAATAAATAATATAATACGTTATACGAATAGAATCATTGAGCTATTATATTTAAGCGAATTTTATGAAAGTTTTATTCAACTTTGCATTTATAGCATGACCAACCTTAATTTTAGTTCTTAAAAATATATTTGTTAAAAGGAAACATCAACAGAATTCTAAAATAAACTAATTAATTTTTTACTAACTTCCAATTACCGAAAATTGTTGCATTACATATACATAAATTCTTTAATTTATTTTTTTTTGACTAAAAGCAATTCCAAAGCTAAATTAAAACAACTTAACTTCCTTTAAATTAACTAAATAAATAAATAATAATAATCAAAATAAACAAATGATAATAATCATTAAAACTTTCTAAAAACATTTTGTTGTATTAAATTTTTTTAATTTGAATATAAATTAATTAAAAAATTATTATAATCTAACTTTATCTTTTATTCTTAATATTGTTCATATGCTGCGAAAAAGTATACGTAAAGTCGTCTAATCCAGCACAATAGTTTATTACTGCAATTAAATCAAATTTGAATAAAGAAACACAATAAAACTTTTATTTGAAACAATTTTTTATTAATGCTCCTAAAAGTTGATTTAATTATAAAATCATGATCATTATTCTATTTTGTAATAATAAGTTAATCTACGTTGACCATTTTCAAATGGTATGTATCAGCCATATAATAACGAATTAAACAAATTTATATCTATAGGAGATTTTCAATCATATAATTTGTAGAAATGACAAAGGTAACTTATTTTAAGACAGTTTCTAACTTTATTTGATATACTCCTAGCTGTACATATTTTTTCTCTTCCAGGCCATTCGAAATCGAGCAAAAAAAGCAAAAGCTTCTCGGAAGTCCAATATGGGTGACATAAAGCCGGGCAGTATAATAGAAAATATAGCTAATACCAGGAGGTGAGTAAAAATTGTACACATATATCAGTGTATTATTCATTTTTATTCATTTATTTTGTTCATTTTTTAGAGCTCAATTGCATTAAAAGGCAACTCTTTATTTGTTAGTCTCTATTTTCATTTATATTGCATCCTATTTGCAAGTTGCAACAGGCTTTGTAGATCCCTCAATTTTTTTATTGTCCTGTATTACTCGGCGTAACCTTCTATTAAGTATTCATAAATAGAAGTTGTTAATACAACCTAAATGCTCTTTCGCATTTGCATAAATCCATTTTTTATTCTTCACCTTTCTTATGAAAAATTAAATCATTACGTATAGCTCTCAAGAATTTTCATCTTCCACTTAAAAGCTAACGAAATCTTCAATACTATTCAAGTGTCGAAATGAAATGCTGCTTTGCTCGATTAAAGTCGCTCGAATAACTTAAAACTGGGACACAAATCATTTACAAATATCTTACAAATATTGCATAAACATGAACTCGTATTTGCATTTGGTTTTGCAGGTCAAAATTATTTCCATCAGTCCTCTTAAATGTCATCAACGAAATAAAAACACTTTGTGTAAAAAAATTAACTTTAACAATTCAAATTGATACAAGCATAAAAGACGCGAAAACCTATCTACAAGATGATTTCTTCCAGATAAACGATAAACTTTGCAATAGTTATTGGGTTGTCAGAGAAATTATGGCGCATTTTTCTATGCTTTTCTATAAAAAATGTCTTGATTTTCCCCAAAAACTCTTTAATTACCATTAATAGATACATATTAATTGTGAGTTATTTAATAAATAATTAGTTTATATTTCCAATTATAAAGATTATTTCAGTTAATATTTTAGTTAAACCATCGTATTTCTTTACTTCTTGGTAAATTTATTTATTTGTTTAAAATTAGCAACGTCCTTATTCCAAATTATTAGATATATTAATTTAAAGTATTTAATGTTACTAATATCAGTTTACTATAACGTCTACTAATGAAGATAAAAAAATAATGTCTAAAGAAGGTTTGACTTAAAAGAAAGTTTAATTATCTCTCTCGTTAATATGCCGTGAATTAAAACAACTTTCCTTATAAGCAATACTTTCATCAGTACGCTTGTAAAGATAGTTCAAGCATTTAGCGGATCATTCTCCGTTCAATCTGGAAGTTTTGTCGGTTCCTAAATTGTGGGGAACGAGCTGGGCATCTTCTCAAAGATACCTCAGCCTCGGTAATTACTCGGTAAAGCTGCTGAAAGTTCACTGGAAAGGGAATTAACTGCCTATAACTAGTTTGCGATGGATCAGTAAAACCAGCACAGATCTATAATTTGCAATTGATAGTTTCAAATTTATATAGGTATAACATATATATTATACATTTACATTCACTTATTTAATGTTATTTTTCCATTAAAAATTAGTCCATAATAAGAAACTATCTGTATCTATAATAATATTATTATTTCAATTTGTTATTTGTCAAGCATAAATATATATACACTTAATTATATATATTAGCAATATATTTGTATGATTAGTTTTTTACAATATTCTTATTGATTTCTAATGCATATATTTTTATTTTTTCTACATTTCATGAAAAATTTCGGGTATTGTCGCGAAACGTGTGTATCAGATATTTCAACAAGAATCACACTTTAACATGAAGAAACGTAGCATTCTATAGCAAAAGGAGTAGGAACATATATCGGAAGCTAAGACGGAAAACATTTCAATATATACCGCTATTTGGAAATATTTTTTCGCGAGTGTATCGGCAAAAAATAGTTAAATAAATGCTAGTTCAGTAAAAGTAAAAAAAATTAAGATGATTAAATGTTAAGATGAAATTGTTTTTATTGTTGTTTGATTATATAATTCATATTAAACAAATTTTGATTAAATGAGCTAATTCATATTGCACCAATTTCGAATACATAGTATTGATTTAGATATATTTTGATTTATAATTTAATCAAAACTTATTGAACAATAAATTAAGAAAAGCAAAATTACTATCTATCTTTTTTCATCTAAAATTTCGTTTTAATTACACAAATATATTTTTAATAACTTTCACAAAAGCAGTGAATAATTTTTGATTATTAATCATTGAAGATAATTTAATTACTTCTTAATATACCATTAATAATTTATTAATTATCCGTATAGAATGTTGAACTTGCGTTATATGACTCAATTAATTGTATATTATATATACTAAGATGACATATAAGTAATTATAGCGTGGTTCTGAATTATGCAAAGTTATTCGTCCATATGCGCTCGAACATAGTATCACCATTAAACAATGTCTTGTATGAATTTTAGTTATATTGATGTTGCGATACACAACAATGTTATGTGGATACGTCGTCAAAAGCTTTAAGCCACTTTCCAGAATATTTTAAAATACGTAAACAAAATGTAACTTTACAAAAGCTAGCATGAGCGGAATAAGTTTAACATGTCATTCGAGAGGCAGCATTTACATTATCCACGTGTGGTATATGTAGTATTTTGCAATAGACTTTCAGAGCTTTTTATATTTATCTTAGCTAAAAAACTGACTTGGAATAGTAAAACACCGACTGCATTTGAAATATCTATTCAACTGCTAACAATGTCAGGCAAAACACATGTTATTTAAACTTTATCTTGAATCTCATCAATTTAAAAAAATGTAGTAAATAATTTATTTAAAAATTATAATCTTATGTAATGAATTAATTACTTTTTTAAAAAAAACAACGATTACATATTTTACACATTATGCTATAGAAATAACAATAACATTAATTACAAATTAAAATTAGACTCAATTATAGAATTAATAATTAATATAATTAAATTATTTAAAAAATATGTCATTCGTTAAGGAAAATAACATTTCTTATTATAAGAGCTTACAAATTGTAAGATATAGTATATATGATAATTTTGCAGTATAAATGTATAATTGATTTAAGTTTTTGAGAATTGCTATAAGAAAACCCAGCTAGACTTTAAAGTTCAATTATCACGTTTTTAAAACAAATCTTACGATAACTTTTCTTATTAAAGAAATTGTACAACTTTATAAAGTTTTATTGATCGAGATGAGTTAGTTGGTTACTACAATAGGTTTTTATAAAATACACGAATTGGAATGATAATCCATTATCTGCATTAGTAATAACTCAGTCAAATTTATAACTAAGGTATATATTAATATTAACAACACTTTAAATATTACACCTTATATTTTTCAAAATATTATATTCCATTTTATCATAATTCATTTAATCATTAAATATGTGACCAACAACTTTTGCGCAAACTGCTTTTCAATTCATGAACCTCAGAAAGTTTTTCACTTCTATAATCGATGGAAAGTGTGAATAGATCGAAAGAGACTGAAACCAAGGCTCACAATTGAAACTAGTGTATGCATCTGCATTTCAGGCATCATATTCATTTCGTTGTTTGTCACTGAATGAAAAATAACGATCTCGCAACCATCACTTTCAATACTTTAGCATAATGTAAACTGCACTGTCATGCTTTGCTTTCTAACGTTAGGAGCTACTTTGATATCGAGTACGCAGTGATACGAAGCTTGAGAGAGTACTGTGGCTATGAACGAAAAAAAAGACTTTTGTAAATGTAGAAGCTTTTTAGTGGCTTTTGACTAAGGTCACGTAGTGGGTATTCTGTGGCAAGGTTTGCGGAAACTGCACTTGGAGCCGCAGCTCTCGTGGCACCTGGTATCGAAGAACCAACGAATACGGCATCTGGTAGCAACGAGGATGAGGACGAGACGCCACTGGATCCTGTAGTCGTCATCTCCAACGATAAAAGTACGGAATTTTTTCTCGCCACCGTCGTCGAGGAAGCGGCGTAAGTTACCAATCGAATCAAAAAATAATTGTTTATTACAAAAATAAAAAATATTGTTTGTTTTCCAAAAAGAATTAATAAACACACGTTACAACATGTCTATTTGCAAAATATTTTTAAAGGATAAAATCCATTCTACGAAGTTATTTTCAATTTCAAATATATATACTACTACGAAGAAAATTAACTGCAAATATAATTTAAAGTTAATTTAAAGCAAAAGAATCGTTTTAAAAATAATGCAATAACAGAATTTTGTTGTATTTGGATTTTGTATCAGTAATTACTTTGATAATGTTATATAAATTTGACTTTATTTCGTGATTGTACTGCTGCGATAGTTCCTTTTTTCAGTCAACTAGCACTTGTGTTCCTAGATAATTACAGTTTCTTCTTCCTCGTATC
>JABFPK010001546.1:0-11558 GCA_022817445.1 Habroteleia sp. ZL-2020
CGGTAATACTTTAAAAACTTCAACATGTTTTATTTTCATCTTTTCTGCTATCTTCATTCATTTCGTTTGTAAATATGCCAAGAAATGGCAGTTAAAATTCGATTTGTTTCGTATTTTTCAACCACGAAAAAGTTTCATCGGAATAACAATAATGACGAATAAGAAACTACTTAAGCAAGTATAGCGGTAAAAAGTTGAACACCATTGATGCTAACTGTATTATAAATGAAATTTGCGCCTATCACGTTCATTGAATTAATGACAGTGTTAGCTTCTACCATAAATTTTACCTCGTAAAGAATGTTCTTGTTATCACATTCTCCTTATTTCATTATTTTGAAGGAAATAATGGAAATAATTATTATTTAGTTAAATTAATCGAAAGAATAAATAAAAATCTTTCTTATCATCAAGTTTATAATTTTAATTATTAATTTGTGAAAAGTTGAAAGAAATCCCTTTTCATAACTATTTCGGAGATAATTGGGATTCATAACAAATTTCAGTTATAGCGATATCTGAAGAATGCAATTTTCAAATGTTATAATATATATAATTATAATACATGCAATTTTACGTAATGATATACAGCATTACGAGTATATTTAATAAGAACCAATTTCATGTTAAAATCAATAAATCAATATTACTTGGAAAATGCCTTTTAAATAGAATTTAATTTAATTTCAATATAATTTAACATTTTTATTATATTTTTCATATTAGCTAGAATTTAAAATTCCATTTTGATCTCATACCTGCAAATATTATATAATTTTACACATGCATTAAAAACCAATATATCTCACAAGTAACTTAAAAGACAGAGAAAAAGCATTTGCAAGAAAAGTAAAAAGGCGCAGACCCTATTCGCGTGTGGAATAAAAATTCGATTTTTTACTATATGTCTTAAAATAAAATTCGTATAAAATTTAAAATTTTAAAAGCTTGCAACGAAGAAGAGTCCCTAGTAAGTTACTTGGCCGCTAAATCGATCGTAGAAGTAGACTAGAAAAATTAAATATATAGACTAAAAATACGTAAACTAAAGGTATTTTCAATACTATTTCGTTTAATTATTGAGAAAAATAAAGTTTATACCGTTATTCGTTATTTTATTAAAATAACAAATGAAGGTCTTATCACCATGGACATCTCTACAGTAAAACCGTTGAAATAGCTGCGTATTCAGCAGCTGCAATTTTTAATGAAGATTACAGTGCGGTAGTAATGATTATAGATGGATATTCATACAACTTGTAATATGTTTACCCTGATGCATGTGATATCGAAACGGGTAAGTCTATTGATTAAAATTTGATTTATATTCAATAATAATTAAGTTACACGATTACGGATTATGTTTCATTTCCATGCTAAATTTGTGTTGATCAAATGTTTATTTATATATAAATATATAAGAAGGCGTTGTATGCATATATAATAATAAAAATATTAGACTTTATATCATAAAGTTTCCCCAACGCAAATTAAAATTAAGTTGGACAGGTATTTCGTGGTAATTAATTAAGTTTTCGGTACCGCAATGTTTTTACACATCGATTTAAGATATGTTAGTTGTAATAGTTATTCGTTCACGTCACGAAATATCATCGACGTAAACTATATGATAACATATACACTTTTGCCCAACCTACGGGATAAATAGGGAAGTTATTTTTAAGCATATATTTATGCATTAAAAATGTATAATATTTCCATTATATAATCTAAAATTGATAGTATATAAAATAACACTAAATATAAATATTAATATTAAAATTAAATTAATAATAGGATGTAATAATAATTTAGGATTTAACATTTTTGATAAATAAATACTTACTGGATGGAATAATAAATAACATATGAAGTAGGACTCTCATTAAATTTAAAACAAAATTTTGATTTAATTTTCTAAATATATCCACTGTTATTCACGACTTAGTCATTTCAAACTTGAAACATTTCTAACCAGATGGCCGAATGTCACGACGTGTAGATTTGAAAGAATAGACAGCATTATACCGTATATCGAATTATACTTCGATTAAACATCATCTGGAAAAATTAGATTGCACTATCTCCATGATAAAAAGTATGAATGGTAAGAAATCTAAGATAGTAATAACCGAGATTGCAAGATTTGACGTTGCAAAGAACAAATGAGTTCTGCCGAACAAAGATGAAAATACGTTTCTAGCCTTATAAATTACGCGTTTGACGTTGTCACATTTATTTTACCATCTTGGATTGGAGTGAGTTATAATCTTGTTGGCAAGATTTTACCAGTTAATTTTCAGTCATTTAATTTTACCATCTACTATCACCACACCTTTATCTTAGATGATCGAGGGTATCATTAAAATTTAATAGGGACTATTTTAATGGGCATACCATTAAAATAGCTTTCGTACCATCTTATTATTATCCGTAACTATTATATAATTTTATAATTTATATAAAAAAGGACAAAAATATTAGGTCAACAGCCTCAAAATATTAATAACAATTGTTATCATCTTTGACCGCTAAGTATAAGCTGATAAGATTTCAATAAAAATCAAGCCATTATTAGAAATAAATGACTACACTTTACTAAAAAGATGAGAAACATTCAAATTCATATTTGATATTACTAAATATATTTTATAGACAAAAAATGTATTTTATGTATTAATTCAAAATTAAAATTTATTATAGAAAATGTTGTCAATTTTGTTTATTTTTATATTAGTATGAAATATTTAAAATGTTAAAATGATATTATGTTATATCATTTGAAAAATTTACAAAACTTTACAAAATATATAAATTAAATTATTTAAAAAAGAATAGTTTTAAACATAATTTAAAACGTATTCTGAATGAATTTTACTCTATAAAATATTTTATAAAATTTAATTTTTTTACCCTATTTCCGTTCACTTTAAATTATTTGTACAATATTTTTTAATGTAATAAAAAGACCGTAGTTTGTGAAACTTAGGAAATTACTTCTTTAAAGTATTTCATTTATATAAATAAATAATTCTGCCTATAAATACAAGGTATAACGTTAAAATCTGTTTGTTAAATTTATTAATAATTTTTAATTAATTTTTTCTGAAAAGATATGTATTATTTTTATTATATGTTCATTTAGTTACCTCTAAATATATTTCATGTCGACTTATATACGAAAATAATTAATATCTATATTTATCAAAATTGTATACGAGTTAATTTCCTTCTTTTCGTAAATTCTTATAAGAATTTAATAACTTATATATATATATTATCCACTATAATATACAAATACATTTTGATTATTTTTTTAATTTATTACAAACGGAGATTGTTAAAGTTTCATTTCGCAATTTCACTTGAGGATAAAATGTAAAAATAGCATACATTGAAATTTCAAAACAAAAGTAAAATAATTAGAGTGAGAAAAAACAATTAAAATTATACAAATCTACACTTATAAATTACAGAAATGCGTTGTCACATAAGAAGTTTCTTGTCTTTATTATGGAATTACAATAGTGTTACTTTCGAGTAAGCACTCAATGACCCGCGTAAAATGTGACGGAAGGGTAGTACGTCGATAACGACAGACGAGTGAGACGCAAGAACATTGTATAAAAGCGAATTCACGCAACTCCTAAAGTTACTCTATTTGTAACACAAAATTTAGGTTAATCGCTTAAATGGCCACACCTACGCAAAATGTATTAGAAAATTATCCTATCGTCTTAACCAATTTTATTCGACAAATTTGTATGTCGTGCAATAAATTCTTCTATGATTTATGCATGCAGTTTTTCATGAATCTTGAAATAATTACACAGTTTGCATTAAACATTTATGGAAATATTTTTAAAGTTAAGTGCATTTTTGTTTTAATTTGCGGAATGAATAAAAGAAAGCAAAATTAAAATAAAATTCAAAGCTATGTACATACGCACACAAACAAGTAATCAATTATAATTAAAAAATATACCGCAATAATTTTTTCAAAAGTCTCTTTTGTAAGATGAAAGCTTCATCTGATTAAACCTGTTATACTGAAGTTTTTATAAGTTGCAATAGTTGAAAAATAAAATTGTTGTACGAATTTCAAACATCAACTTGGAGATATAACACTAAAAGGAATGGAAATACTTCACAAATCACTGCTCTCAAGAGATTCTATTTAACGTAGCGAAAAAGTACAAGTTTCAGAGGCAATTACGCCATAATAGATTTCAAAATATATGAATTTGTGCATTTGAATTCAATGTTATCCCAGAGTCTCTTTAAACTTCGGATCTAGTTTTATTGAAATAGAGTTTATTTTGTTAGATATTTCTTTTACACTAGTAAACATTCCACTTTTAAAACATATATAATAATTTTTCTTAAATCATTTTTTAAAAAAGGAATTTCCAATACCAATATTCATTTACTTTTTTGAAAATTGTCAAATATACGATGATATATCCGTTGTCAATATAAATTTTGTATATATGCAAAAACAATGTTTGTTTAAAAGTATAGAAAAATTAATTACTCAGGAAGTGATACATTAAACTCATTCACGTATTTACTTAGATAGACGTCATAATAATTTTGCTTAAATTAACAATAATAATAGAATATTGTGATATCGCAATAACTTTGTATACATAACTTGCAATAATATTTTATATAAACGTTGACCGTTGTCATGAGGTTACTATAAAGTTATGTTATATAATATATATATATACAACATTTATATAGCATATTACTATAAAATTATATTTTATAAGAATGATATATATAATGTAATGTTATTGACTTTTAAAAAAATAAACATTATGTAGTAATGTTTCCCTTTCTGTTAGTAAAAATCAAAATAGATTGTGTACACCAATAAAATTTGTTTTCTTAACCTTAAATATAAAATTATAAAAAAGTTATAGTGGCAATCAAAGTCACTTTTACCAAGTGGTTACCAAATAGTGACACCAAAGTCGATATTCCAAAATGGCACCTGATAATGGTCACCAAAAAGTCACTATACCCAAATATGCTGCAAATAGTAGTCATCAAAGACCCTATCCCTTAGCAGGCTACAAAGTAGTGACAACCAAAGTCCTCCCCCCATTTCCGTACAGGCTATCGATAATGGTAATAAAGAACTAATAAAGATTTGCGAGCGGCCTCTATGGTAAATATTGGAAATGAATTATGAAACCCCGCGAGCGTGCCGCTTTCCGCAAAAATTATTTTCCTAAACACGGGTTTGGTATTGATGTGGTTATGAATTGTTTAGCTATTGTTTAGGTACGGATTAGATATTCTTTATGTATCGGTTACCTCAATAGTAATTTGTCTAGAAGGAAATTGGATTGGTGTTGGATTGCGTTATTCTTCTCAGACATAGGGGAAGTTTTAGTCGGTTGGTACTGGAAACAGGAATCCGACACTGTAGGGCGTAGGACAGCTTCTGTAGCCCTGCGTGCGTAAAAACATCTCACCTCCTTCTTAAAACGAAAAAACACTCATTTACAATAATGTTGAAAAAACGTCATATGAACTGTAATGCAAAGTATCTAATAAATAAAATATAATAATAAATCTCACTATGATAATATGTTTATTTACATTCGCTGTTCGACATTTTTAAGTGTAACTTCTCGGACTTCTTTAGCACTAATAGCAATATTAACACAAAACTCGATTTTCTGTTTCAAAAATACTCAGATTTCTATAGTATTTTTTTGACGATTGAGAAATTTTTGACAAATTAAGTCAAGATACAAAAAAATGTCTTATATCAGTCAAGGGTAGCTCAGAAACTCATTTATTTCCAAAGTGCAATTTGCGAAATCAAATTCACAAGGGAAATGCAATTCTTTTGTGACCACTTTAATATATATTTTTTAGCGGCAAAAAACCTTGGAAAAATTTTCAGGTTTATGTCGGATTTCAGAATTAATAAATATAATTTTCTACAAACTCTGGCACAAATATACATGTATATATACTTCGGGGAAAATGTACCATTTAAAAAGGGGCCGAAAATACCGAATTTTTAAAGCGTTATATCTCGGATGAATATGATCCAAATTATAGATGAAACTTTGAGTTCTGAGTAGTTTTAAGCTTTCTCTTTACGGTCATGTAAGATACCGCAATGTAAAATCCCTTCCACCCTCTACTACTCCCCGAAGATGAAGTGAAGTCAAAAATGTAAAAAAATGTTTAATTTTGTGAACTTATACTGTAGAAAAAAAATTGTTTAACCTCAGTTGGAAACCAAAGCGATAAAGTGTGTATATGCTTTCATTTTTCTTCAAATCATTCATTTCTCTTCAAAGCATACAAAAGTTCAAGTACCTAGTACTTATTGGCGCAAAGTTTTGTATTTTTAAAATTGATAGCCTCTCGTAGTGCATATCGGATACAAATTTGTAAATTCTACCGGCATTTTTCTTCAATACTCATTAATCGATGCTAATTTTGCTGTTCAGATGACAAAAATTACCACAAATGTAACTATCGTAGGCTCATGAATTTTTGTGTGCTTTGAAGAGAAATGAATGATCTTTATCTCTCCTTGATGATCGATAAAATCTAAAATTTTTCGATACCGAAGACAGGTCTTTAATTTGCATCATTATCAAGTGAAAACCATGTTTTTTCTTCCAGAGGTGGCAAAAGGAGTAATGGATTGGCTGTCGTATTTAATTATGTATTCTGAAAGAGAAAACTTTATGGTTGTCAAAACCCAAAGATTCATCCCTTTTTGATTAAAATCAGGCGAGTTATAACTAGAAACGTAAAAAAATGCTAATAAATTTCAAAAATGAATTAACTTTATCACTCTCTTAGCCAATTGAGGGTAAAACATTTTTTTATTGCGATACTAATTCACTATTAGCAGAAATATATATATTTTTAAAATAACAAGTATTGAAGTATCAACGTATCGAAGAGCGAATTTTTTGAAGTATCGCTCGATGCAAAGTATCGAAAGAATTGTTTCTTAGTGTAATAAATTACTATGTGCATATATATCGCAAACAAATGCTTAAAATACCTAAGTAATTTTATTAACATATCAATGTTAAATGCATACATATTTTTATTTAGTTATATTTTCAATATTTTTAAAAATTATTAATGATAAAAATGTATAAATTATGTGATTAAAACAATCAAGAAATGAAAATTAGTTAATTAAAAATTAAGCAATCGAAATGGAGCTTCCGGTGAAAGTAAATTACACCAAAGCAGTGGTCGAGAGATTTTCTCAAGATATTGGCATAAACCTCCAATACAAGTACGTTCTCCTGCATATTAAAAGAGACACGTTAACAAAGCCTGTGGTAGCTTAGAAATGGCTGAATTCTGACGATAAATTATTCGTATATTACAAGTTATATTCCTGTAACTTCCTAGAAGTATTGCAATATTGTTAGAAGTATTAAATAATATTATGTAGCAATACAAACATTATATATTAAGTGAGAGAAGTTATAAAAATTTACAAAATTAAAATATTAATAATATAATAATACGAAATAATATAATATGAAACAACAATATTAATCATAATAAAATTATTTTTTATATTTGCCATCACAAATAAACAGTGATAATTAAAATATATATTATTATAATACATAAATATTATCAAGCATAAAAATGTAAAAAGTAATGCATAATTAATAGTATACTTTAAACAGCAGGATGCGCCGAGCAGGAAGTTTTAAGATATTGAAGTCAGAAATTTAAAACGGGTAGCTCAATGTATTATATATTTATGTATTAAAATGATTAAGAACGGATTTTTAGCTTGCATATATTCATTTAATAAGCTCTTCTTTCTTACGACCCATCTAGTCAGTAAATAATAAATATATATAATAAATATTTCATGTCGCCAGTAGCTTTAAATATATATTGCTGTAGTTAGTCGTGTGTAAAGTTAATTTGAAATTTATATTTATATATCGTTTTTTTGTATATTATTTTTGTTTACCGTGTATGAATATCATCGACTTAATGGCACGGAATACATTGCGTAATTAAATACCCTCTATCTATTGTTTGTGTTCTCATTTTATAAAATTGATATCACTTTTGTATTCTTTATGGAATTTAGAATTGCCGCATTTCTTAAACAATATTATAAACAAAACTAATTAACCGCATATTTAAAATTAAATATTAAACGTTCCAATGGTTTTCAAAGTAGTTAATTATAATAAATACCAATGAGAAAGTTTCATGTACGAAACGGTGTACAACCATTTCTAGAAGAGCAGCATCTTAATACTTTAAATCCCATATCCCGTGAGCTATAATGCTTGCAAAGTGCTGCCATGAGTCGTAAGTTATGTCATTTTGAATTCATAAACGAATAGTAATTGCAATAATTTATTTAGTTGTGCTTCTCCGTATATAGCAATGTAATCATTTTATTTTATTTCTCCCTATTTACCTTTGACTTAAATTTATAACTACTCATACGTTACATCTTCTTATTCTACTAACTGATTATCAACAGTCAGACTCTTATTTCAGAAAAATAATAAGCAATCTTAAAAATGGTAAACAATCATTATAATGATTAAAAGAAATAAAAATTTAACATAAATTTTTTTATATAAGCGCTATCAAATTGTACTTTCGATGTCACACGCATTATATTGGAATTAGTTAATGTTTTTAACTCATAAAAATGTAATAATATATTGATAGAAGTTAATTTTGTACGCAATAATGTTTTTCTAACTGAATTACTGAAATTTACGCAAGATACATTTTCTATTTATTCCAAGTTATACTATATCTTAATGCATTAAATGTAACGTAATGCAGTATATTCCTGCGTGGAAGAAAACAGCTAGCCTAATGTTCAGGAGATGTTCGATGTAAGTTCGGCTCAAAGCTTGCCACAAAAGTTTGGCAAGTTCGGTTTATAAGCGCCTTCCAAACTTTGTGAAAGTTTAGGAGAAAAAGTTTTAAAATTATTTATCACACATGAACTACTGTCACTTTGTATCACATTCTGCAATAAAAATGACAGTAGCTTTTGCGACAAAGGTAACTGCGCCACCCGATTCGAGCACTGGCCAACGCTACAAAATATTAAAAGCTAGCGAATTTTACCGATATTGATTTATTTGCAATACTTGAAATACGAGAGGGACAATGCATTTTACTTCTCTACCATTACTATTGCAATAAAAATATAATTTCAAAATGTATAACGACAATGAAGTATAACGCATACTACTAAAGCAATGTTATTTTCTTTAATTTAAATGATGATTATTTTCTTTAACTTTTCAAATTTGAATTTATTAGAAAATTAATTGTATCAGGATATGCATAAACTCTTCTGTAAATAACAGCCAATTACCACTTGCAAAAACATAAAAACTCAGGAATTCAATAAAGTCGTTTAGTCAAGTGAATAAAATAGAGCATTTCTACTTATACCTGTAATTCTTTATTTCTAAACATGTTTCACGCACGACATATACATTGTTCAGAATATTTATTGTACACGCATGATTTATGGTTGTCACGGATGACATATCTTACTGTAGATGATATGCATTATACTTTGGTATATATCTTGGATAAAGTATACATATTTTGTTTAATTTAATTTAAAAAGGATTATCTATATTAGTTCATCTTTCCTTAAAAATATGTGGATAAGCGTTATTAGTTATGGAACACGTTTAGAGTGTCCTATTTAAAAAACTATATATATAATGTATAATTTTTTATAAGATATTTGAAAAACAACTTTTTAATAAAAACTTCTAATATTAAAAGTAAATTTGTTCTTAGCTTGACTATCTAATAAAATATTTGTATACTCGATGAATAATAATAGATTATGATTTTGAGGCCAAAATAAAGAGAGAGCAGTCCACGCAAATATTAACAATATTATTTTTATAAATAATATCAATTTTTTTATTTATTTTTGATTATATAAATTTGATATAAAAATAAACAAGTTCAATACATATATTATTCAAATTGGCGGACTTTATGTGAGGAAATAACTCCATTTTTCTTCATATTATTAAACTTTTTTATATTTTTCCAGTTTTTAAATTTAATTCGGATACATTATGAATAATGTAAAATCTAACCATAACAAACATCTATATAAAAAGTAATAAATTATTACCTTTTTTTTTATTACCGTTTCCTCTATTATTCTTGTATATAATTTTTATTAACTTTATTCATTCAAATAAATTATACCGCAATATTCTCTTAATTATTGATTGCATTTCAACTCAACGTGATATTTATTATAAAAAATAGTATTATTTGCTGAATAGAATTTTTGATAAGCACGTATACATAGCAACAATAAACTGCGTTCATATGATGCTTGATGGTTATAATTAAAATTGAATAAACGAGCAATTAAACCAATGTAAGCACACACACAACTGCAAGCAGTTAGTATAGCGACGACATATAACATCAATTTCATTCCGTACAATACCTTTTATCGAAAGGTATACAATATTTCAAGTATAAAAATCGACATTTGTGACATAATTCAAAGAACTGCTAGAAACCACGTGACTTCATAGTTGAACATTTCCTTTCTCGCTAGTGGATAAATCATCCACGCGATAAAGTATATAAAGACCGTCAAAAGTAGTAGCATATAAGATAGTTAGACTTTATATTGCTAACTTTTTATTTAAAAACACTTATCATGTGATTTCTAATATGCACAAATATGATCTGAGGGATGCTAACTTCTCTTGTAAGCGGAGTATAATTAAGTATATACACTGTAAAAGAGGTAATTTTTAACTCCTAAAAAAAATTCAACACAATTAGCTATATGCATATTTACTTGATGTATATATTTTAAAAGTATCGGTAATATTTAGAATTTAGAAATACTTAAATTTTCTCAGTAATAAAACTTACATTAAATACTATTTTATAGAAAATAAACATTTTTTTTGTATACACATATAAATCAACTTTAATATAAATTTAATAATTGCGGAATTTAGTAAAATTTGATTTCACTTTATGATATCATGTGTACAAGACTTTTATAACCTTAAAAATATAAAAGTATTCCGAATACCTTTCCTGAATGTAAACATTCTACACTCGGGGAAAAAACGCACCACCTAAAAATGCACCGAAAATACCGAATTTTTAAACCGTTATATTTCAGTTGAATATAATCCGAATTATAGATGATACTTTGAGTTCTGAATAATTTGAAGCTTTCTCTTTACGACTATATAAGTTAGCACGATGAAAAATCTCTGCCACTCCCCTCCCCCCGAAGAAGAAGAGGAGTAAAAATTGTTGATTTTTTTATAGTTTTTATAATTATAAAGTTTTCTCATTCAAAATACATAATTAAATATGACGGCCAATCCATTCTTCCTCTTGTCATACCCGGAAGAAAAAATATAGGTTTCTCTTGAAAATGAAGCAAATTGACAATCTCTATACGGCATAAACAAATCTTAGGCTTAATCGATCAGCAGAGTGATAAAGATCATTCATTTTTCATCATTCATTTAACG
>JABFPK010001547.1:0-11557 GCA_022817445.1 Habroteleia sp. ZL-2020
CCACAAAAGAACACGGATGTTCATTGGTCGCTGAGAATTATGTTTCTTTATGAGGTAAATTATGTGGGGGAGAATACAAATGATTCTTTTATGAATTTTGTAATGGAATTTCAAAATTGGTCGTCATTATGCCGGTGGAATTTTAAACATCTTCAAACAATCGTTTGAAAATATTCGGATCGGCAAAAAGCTGGCAACGAATTGCAACGTAAAGTGCAAATTATGCAATTATACTTTAAAATCATTCGGCTTTCATTATTAAATTTTGGAAACTCTTTTTACTTTAGCGTAAGCCTGCCAGTGCTCGCCGCAATGGTGGCGTTGGAAATAAGAATGGAAAAAATAGAGAATTTCTAAAAAGTATGCGAATTGTTGTTAGAGCGTTACACTTCTCGAGCGTAACATATGAGAAAAAGCTAATAAACCTGTGCGGTTGCACTTGAATGGCTTTTTTGCGGTTTCAGTCTATTTTTTTGCGTCATAAAAAGTCGGGACGACAAAAAAGGACTTTCGCCCCAATTTGCATGGATGCGTTTTTATCTGGGCAGCCTTAAGGTTCACGACGGCGCTTCTTTGCTCGGTGAGTGCACTGCGGATTGTGATGCTGCGGCAGTTTACGACTGTTTTAGTAGAACGGTTCTTCGTATCTTTCGAGCTTTTTCGTTGCCGCGGTAACATTGCCTTTTTACTAGCGTTACTTTAATGAAATTATATTTCATTTGAACTGAGTCGGAAAGTCAATGCGAATTATGAAATTATAATGTTGCGACCGAGAGGAGGCAATTCGCACCGTTTCGGCTTAACGCGAAAACATTTTTGTACAAGATAATGCAGAGTTTTGGCAGCTTCCTGAACGGCAAGTACAATTCTCAAGCAATTTTGGAGAAACTTTTGTGCAAATTTTGCAAAAAAACTTGTACGAATTTCTTGCGGCTTTTTTTTTTAATAAAAAGGAATCCCTTTTAAATCTCTAAATAAAAAATTCCAATATATAATAAAACCAGTTAAACAATAAATTCGGTAAATATTATTGAAGCTGGATTTGCTTTGTATTACGACAAAAATTGGAGTACGTGAAGTGTAAAGATTTGCGAGTGGCGTGAAAATTAATAAACCGATCCTAATACGATTCATCAAATTTATCTGGTCTGAAGATCTTTCAATATATTTTGTTTTACGTGGCCAGAGCAATAACGTGAAAAGAAGAAATTTCCAAGCTGGCCAATAAATTCGGTGAAATATTTCGACTGTTGGCAGCTCACCCCGAGTCGGGACGCATGAATTATATTTTTCGTTCGACTTAATCGTTCGAACCTCATAATTCATTTAAAATCCGACACCTCTCCATTACATCGTAACGCAATTTCATTAGCGTTGTGTGCGGCAGCGTAGGAGAGCATTCGAGGGCAAACGCGGCATCGATAATTTCTGACCCGATTCATTAATGTTATGTACCGTACACGTTACACCGAACGTTCAAGAGTACAACGCCGATCGGCAGTACCGCCCGTAGGATGGAAAAGGTGTTGTTCGCCCTCATTGCCTATGCTTGGCGCATCTCTTATCTGATGGAAAGACGCCGCCGCCGCCGCCGCCACGTACTTCCCGTTCAAGTTAGGCGATGGAAAGTGCACCGGTATCAAAGATGGCGCAACTTTTATTTCAGGGTTCACTGTCGACGTTTCTTTTGAAAATAGCTCCAGGCCTACGAAGGCGAAAATGCATCGCAGATAATTTTGCGTCTCCCTTCGGCTCGGGAGAACGAAAGCTGCTCGTTCTTGGTCATCGTTTCCTCGCATTCCATCAACTTTTGAGTGCCATAAAATATCGACAAATCTTCCCATCTGCTCCTCCCAATTTGTCACGGCAAGTCCAAATAAATCCGAGCACTTTGGCAAAAAAAGCATATTCTTGAGAATCCAAATTCTGCCAAAAAGTGCTAATTTTATGGAACGAAATCACAATGCAATAAGCCATTTTTACGAAAACGTGTTGCTACTCATCCAAAATGAAAACCCGCGTAAAAGACGTTATTGTAATAGACTTATCAGCTTAATTGCAAAAACGGAATTTTAAAATAATAAACCGATTTCTACTTGTCGTACAACTTAATTTCGAAGTATGAAAATGTATGATTACGGTCGTTTCATCATAATTTAATATACGATTTGAACATTATGTCAAAATGATTGCAACACTTTGGCGTTCGAAATTGCAGCGTTCCGATTGAAGATACCGAGGCGATGCACTTAGCGGATCGAATGGAGCACACGCTCGACTTCCGCCGAGAAATCGCGCCGATCCTTATCTACGCATTTATTATATTCGCAAAGGATTTCGATTGAGCGACGAGATTAAGCTGATCGTACTCGAGGAGGGTTATTACGATTGACACGTGTTTTTAACCGTGAAATAGGGCGCTAACGATCTGTAATGTTGCGCGAAATCGACGCGTTTCCTATTATTAAGTGATCTTTTAAAATTCTAAGTAGTCAGAAATATATATTCTACATTGTTATGTTATTGTTATTTTTTGTTGCATTTAGAAAGGCTCCCAACTATTTAGAGTGAATAACAATAAATACAGAAAATCAAAAAAAAATCTTACTCCGATCAATTATATTGCTCTCAATCTATTTTCCATTAAACAAAGTCGATGGCTTGCTTTTCGACAAAATGATTGTTCGATGCATTTCGAGTGTTTACGGCGCTTGTTTACCAAACTCCTCAAATTCGAGCAATTTAATTGTATTAGCATCCAATTTTCAGTGCCAACAAAATCAATCCATTTGCAAATAAGAGGTTAGGAGTTCGCTGGAAATTTAATTGGAATAATTCGGTTTGTGGAAAGCCGCTTGGAATCTAAAACGTGTTGTGGTTTCTATTGATCATAATTGGGTTTCTGGTCGGGTAATAGCGACGTCGTCTAATCCGCTGTCACTTTATTGCTACTCGCTGGAAAAACGGCTGTGAAATCGTGCGGCCCTCTGCCCGTGGGAATCGTAAAAGCATTTTTGCGGATCGCACGGTCGTCTGAATTATTTCGCGATGAGCGGGCCCCCTGCGCCTTAAAACAGACCCAATTGGTCTCGGATTAACATGTAAGATCATCTCGTAAAAGCCACTTTCACAGCACCGTCTTAATTTCAGATGTTCCCCCGAAGAAAGTTCGCTATTCGCTGACGAAACGGGCGGAATATTTATCTCGTAATCTCGTTCGCTTGGTCGCTTTGTTTTTAATTATATAAGTATTAATTGACGGGCAAATTTGTATGCTAATGAAGTATTACGAAATACGTTTTATGAATAAGTTAAAGGTCCCGTGATATCTAAATGAAATCATAATTGAAATTAATGGCGGGGCGGGAGGGGCGAGGGGAAATTGAGGCCGAAAATCAGTGGGTTTAAGTAGAACGGTGCGAAAAAGCCGAGGGCGCGCGAGTCGCCGTTTCTGTGCCGATAACGGCGCGCTCGTCAAATCAAGTGTCGCGCGCTTTGTGCGTGTTACGCGCCGCCGAATTCCAGGCTGATTTTTGCATTTAAAACGGACAAAGTTAATATGCAAAAATTGAATAATAACTTATTTGCAAGCCGGGCAATTACAAAGTGCAACCAATTAAACTGCCGGCACATTGATTTCGAATTCATCGCCCGAAGAAAAGCCGGATAATGAGGCGTATGGGTCATTAATTTAATTAGTGGTTCGTGACAAAAGTTAACGTGAAATATCGTTCGTCCGCATCGATCTTTAACACACATTTGATAGGTCATTAAAGGTATTTTTTCGGCCGGTTTCTCGTATCCCCCCTCGTGCTCGCCGTGCCCCGATCACGGCATCGAGAACAATTAAATAATTGTCAAGCGGCCTACTTTACTCGTCAAACAAGCATCTCCAGCATGTGAAGTTATTCGATCGCCTCTAACGGTACGTGCTCGCGCAATTCAGTTTGACAAAAGGTGTCGTTATTAATGTGAACGAGCGTGGCTTCGGCTTAATCCAATCACATTTATGCGCCGCCTTAACCCAGGACAATTACATTATCTTAATAATTCGATTTCGATAAATCGTCTAATGCACAAATAATTCTGGAACAGAAACGAGAATTATTCGTTCGGAATTTGGTATCTCTTTTTTTATTTTCATCGATTTGTTTACTAATTGTGTGCTCCCTATAACACTAATCGACTTCGTATAACCTTATTTAAGATGAATTATTTAATTGTGTAAGGCTCTGACAGGTAACTTGAAAAAATAAAAGACAACAAGTTTGTCTTTGAGTCACGTGAGAAGATACATGTTTCTAAATTCTAAATGCTGTAACATTTAGACTGACTTAAGCCAAGAATGCTACAATCAAATTATCAATGCTGAGAAAAGATTGAGCACTTTGGGAATAATAAATTCTGCAAGTGCGGTGAAATATGCATATTCGTTTTCAATAATTGACTGATTTATTCTGTATCGCGGATAAATTATTAAGTTCATATTTATACGAAACGGTACTTCAAAAGTTACTAAATCTTTTTCTCCAAGTATTGAATTATTGCTTTGTTAATTCGATTCCATCGTTTATAGGGATTACACCTATAACGTAAACGTCAAAGATATATTTCATTTCTATTGAATTTAATTTCAGATATTTCAAAATTAAACATTTGTTTGTGGAAGAAAAACATAAATAATAATTTTGTATGCATTGTAGACAAACTAACCTTTAAGTGGGATGTGCGAGTAAAAATAATAGCTATTAATTCCACAACTAGATGTAAATCAAAATTACATTTATGTCAAAATAGCAATCAGTCTATTGGTGATTGTAATTGTCTATTATTCCTCTTTTAGACAAAAATTCAACCAAATCTCAGCACATTAATGCATTAATAATTGAAACAATAAATTGTATATTTGCGTCTAAATAAAGAAGCAGTAATGCATTTTATAAAGCCCGTTATGTATGCGCAATTTGATTTTATTTACTGTAAGTCGCCGTTTTCTCAATAGCCAAATTTCGATCGAGCCCGGCTTTATCATTTGCAGTTACCGAGGCGTTGAACACGTTCGAATAAATAAAGTTGCGGTGCTTCTGTAACAGTGAAAGTATCGGCTCGGTGAAGTATATGACTCGAAGATAAGCGCACGCGGAACGCATTACGTATCTAATTACTGAGGAATGCTTTGTGCGTGTAGAACCGCTGCCCATTCAGAAATAACGACCAAACGCACAAAAAACGGTCAAGATGTACGGCGGTCTTGGATTGAGCCGTAGCATTACACGCGAGCGGCTTTTCGCGCGTGTGAATTACAAGATAAAAGCCGACGTCACTGCGTCTGACGAGCAATAACCGCGATCATTAGTTCAAATGTCCTTGACAGCGATTTATTTTTTGTCGTTGTCGCTCGTCGTTGAAATCGCTGGCAAATAAGTCGCGGTCAATTCGTTCGTTTCGCGATTAGTTTGTTAAATAAAATTTCGCGGAATTTCCTTCTTTCGCATTTTTGTGACGTTTGATTTGGTCATTTTTGGGTTTGATTTTTTTATACTTTTGCGAGCCTTTTTCTCATAATTTCTTATAATTAAGTTTTTTATTGGACTTCTGTATCTGAACAGATGTTTTTGTCCAATTTAATGTATGCCGAGTAGCATCGGTTGTAGGCGGAGAGTCTCCGTTAAGAAAAATTTATCACGATTGTATTTTTCGAAAATATGTGGGAAACACGGAGATGGATAAAAATCTCGATTATTTATCTTTTTGGGTCACTCTTTTCGAAGAATAAACATGTAACTGTAGCTCATTTTTCCATACATCTCCTGATGGTTTCAAGGAAACGAGATAAATCAAACGAATGTTCTTCTAAGACAAAATGAACTTTCTTTTGTGGTCGCGTTGTCGAGCATGTAAGAAAAAATGGCTGAGGAAAATTTTGCCTATTTAAGCTTTGGTAAAGAAAGCGAAATGGGAATGATGAATACATTCTTCAAATTTACTTTTCATTGAGCATTTTTCAGTGAGAAAGGTTTGTTTTGGTATACAACTTTTGAAACGAATGACACAGTGTTAATAATGAAAGGTTTGAATAATGATTGCATGCACTTAAAAGTAGAGTGAAAAATTGTAAAAGAATCACGTTAGGATTTTTTGTTACATTCTGCAAATATTTGCTCGGAATATCTAATTACTATTTCGTAGGATTGAATAAAATGAAAAATGAAAACCATCACATATAATATAGTAATTCTTGAATGAAACTTGCTGTATATGAAATGCAGTTTTACAATTAAATTGAAAATACAGTAAATTTATCACAAATTAAATTTACAGTATTTTTAAATTATTGATAAATTTGTTCTTTTCCTGAGATTAATAAGAAACAAGCCCTTCTTTTTATCTGTCAAGCATTTTATATCCCACTTTCTTGTGATGCACCTAATTGGTTGGTATCAAAGGACCAATTCAGTTATCGCATCGATACGATTTGAAGAGCACTAAAGAGGGCCGATGAAACATAATACATTAACGAAATGCCATTGCTCTGAAAGAGAAAATTTGGTCGTTGCGACGTCATGCGGCGGCCACAGGCGGAAAGAGCAATTGGATGCGAAAAGAGATGAAAAATGACGAAAGGGGGGGGGGGGTCTAAACGAAAGGGTCCGAGGAAGGTTGAGGTCAACGACGTGCCTCGATATAAAGGAGGTCGACGACGCCACGAGAGGTCGCTCGAGGCGAGGGACGAAACGAGGTTATGGGTCTTCGGTACGTCGCGGAAAACCATGGGATCGAGAATTACAAAGCGGCGTGGCATTGATCGGTGCGTGAGACTACATCGATGTTTTCGCGCCAACGTCAGAACCTTCAAACCGACAAATTATCTTCTCCAAATGCGTTTTAAGTACACGCGTGTAACTTTTGTAGGTTATGTCGACGGTTGAAGTTTATCGTTGGATTGAGCTACTTCAGATTCGAACTGAAGTTTAATTTAATTTTGATAGCTTCTTGCGGAGAATTACGTATTTTGTTTGGCACTTTTACTGTTATTTAATTTTGCTAAACTATTTTATCTTATACATTTTATTTAACCAGTAATGTGATAAATTATTATGAAATTATTCAAATCATAATAATTGGTTTAATTTAAAATTATATTGTTTGATAATGAGAAAGAAGTTGAAACTTGCATGTAATTGTTATGTTAAATTGAAAAATATTTGTAAGAATTTTTTTGAAATTAAAGGAAAAAAAAAGAATATTTTTGAATATTTTTTCGTTAGTGAATATTTCACTGCATATTTCAAGAACAGCATATGTTTAAATTCCGATACATTGCTGAATATGTCGACAGTTCTTCAAAATTGAATTAAGTATTATTAAGAATTTAAATTGAGCATTTAATTTTCGATTAAAATATTAAAACATTGCAATGAAAAAAACAAAAACGCCTTCATTTCCATTTTGATTACTTATAAATAACATCATTGTAACTAAAACGTTCAAAATTGCAAATTAATATACCTTAAATTAAAAATTGATGAATAATTGAAAAGAAGGAATGTTGTTATTAAATTAAACGTTTTTCGTAATACTTCAAACTAACGAACTTCCTTTTTCGCCGAAGCAAATAATTACAAATAAATTAACTGGACAGCATTTAAGTTAATTTAAAAAGTACAAAGTCCGTCTAATTTACACCGTTATTTTCCTCCGACATTACGCACATGACTTCAAAATTATATAACACGTAATAAAACGAATATTTCTCGGACGTCTAATTTGCTGGTTAAAATTCCTCCCTTTAATTTACTCTTCGCATTTCGTAAATCCATCCAGACATTATACATTACTCGTCAACTTCAAAGAAAGTTACTTTCAACGGGCGTCCTGGCCGAAGATTTTAAAAACCGAGCTAAATCATCGGCCAAAGTGAATTCTATCGAGATCTTACAACATAATCCGATTATGGCGTACCAAAGGTCTTTAATTATTAGGCATAATTACATTGGCGCTCCGCGGTTAGTGACATAAATCAGTCCGAAAAACAAATAAACGCGATTACGCGGGACCGACAACTTTCTCGCAAGTCGCCGGTATCAGAAGACGGGAAATATTTAGGATCTGCAACCGGCGCGGGAGGGACCATTTCTTACGATTCGTACGTTAACGGGCTCGCTTATTCTGGAGATCGAGATCGAGATTTCCCTGTTTGGACGAGCTAATGGACAGGCCTGAGCGGTGCCGTAATATTTTAATCCACTCGAATTCAACGACATTCCCAGAAGGAAGTTACGAACTGCGGCTGACGCAAAACTTTAAGTGTCGAGCCGGCCGATTGTTCCTTCGTCAAATATTTTCTCGACCAGGCAAACACTTTCTTTCGCTACATTTTGTTAAGAAAGTTTCATTAAGTTGACATTTGAAATTGTGGTGCGGTTTCCAAACGGATAAGTGAAACGAAAGGACGTTTACTTTCGTCGAATTGAGCAATTACCCTCCGAAGAAGTTTTGCAACTGCATTTTTCATTAAACGACAGGCAAAAATTAGAAGTAGTTCGAGCTTGAGTTATTGCGAGGAAAGTTGCGAGTCGATAATAAATGTTTTTGGTTCAAGGACATGCTCGTGCATTTGTTTCTTTTAGAAATCCTTACGCGTATCGACTTGTCACGTGACAAAGGATCTAGTGTAAATCAGCATAGAAAATCGGTTCGGTTCAAAGAAGCATAGATAAATATCTCCATTTTAAAATTTAAATAAAAATAAACTCACTCCAAACACTCTTGAAACATTTTTAAGGATTAATTCTTTTCTGTTGCATTAGAAAACTTCAGAAGATATACATCACGGGAATCACGAAATCTAAAATGACCTAACCTTAAATTGTATAATTTTTTTTTAAATGACGCTGTTGACTTAATTTCAAAGCACAGTCATATTGTTTTACTTTTTTTAAAAGCCATTTCAAAACAATACGATGAATTTGACATAATTTAATTTTCCCTCCGTGTTCAAAATTTGGCTTTCGGTTCGTACGTTTCGATCGAATAAACATTTGACATTTTGCAATAGACGTAGTTTGATAAATTTAATATTTTTTGTTTCATATTTTCATTTACTGTTCCGCCAGTAGAAGTTTCTCTAGTGGTTGAACACAATATAAATGATTGGGAATGAAGAAATGCTCAAAGAAGAAAACAGTGGAGTGTTTGATAAGTGTCACGTATTCGTCATGGTTTCTATGACAATGAACGATGGAAAATGTGTCGAGTGTATTTGGTCGGAGCAAGATAAAAGAACTTACCTCTCTCGCTTGGTCCTCGATACTCCGCAGCACAGCCAGGTTCCTAATAGTTGCACGACGTGATTCAAATGAGGATTCTAATCGAGTAGCGGCGTTGCCAACTTCTCTCATGAGTCTCCGTGCCCGTTTCAGCGATAATCTGGGGATAAATTTACAGACAGACGATAAATTTATGGATTATATACGATTTCTCAGCGAACGAAATCAAAAACGTAGCGCTACGTTTTACTAATCTTCCAACAAGGAGGCAATGCAAATTCGATCGCAATAATAAATAAATAATGCAGTGGCCAACTCGCATCCAGACGTCAACGTCTGAATCGAGAAACGGCGCATTAAACACAGTTTTATCCTGGAAAGCGGCTAATGACCGGACCTCCTTAATGCACTTTTGTTTTTTCGTGCTTGAATTTATTCAAATTTCTCATCGTACCTGACATACTCGATGTACAAAAGCGAGGTCGCGCGCTCCTCCAGGGTAGCCATCGCTTCCTCGGCGTCTCTCGCCGTTTTCTTCAACGTGGGATCCGTCAGCAGTCGGCCGAGGGGCGTTAAGGTTCCGGAGAGGCTGGAACACTCGCGCAGTTCTGACATTTCGAGGGCCAGCCTGCGTCCAGCAGCCTGCCATTCTATCATCAGGCTATCATACTCCTGAAATTAACGCGTAGTTCCAAATTTACAGTCTCGTTTCGTTTGCTTTACCTCGACAACGGTTCCCCTTTAACCAGTCTCGAGTGCCACGGATCCAAGAAAGGATATAATTTTGATACGAGGCAAAGATTCGTTACTAATAACAGGTTTTTATTATCTAATACTTTCGTCGCTCGGACTTATATAATTTAAATGCTTTTTTCATTGGCTTTTTTTCTTTTCTGGAAACACTCACGGTTAATCCAAGTCACTGCTCGCGTTCATTCAAGGTCTTTCGTCGTCGAGGGAATTGTTATTGTAACAGGACGCTCAAAGATAAATATGGGTGTTACGTTATTAATTTAGAAGTTTGCCGTGTAATTATGACCGAGTGAAGTGTTACGTTATTGGCAGCACGTAAAAAATCATATTATGTGATCAAAACCGTATCGTTTAAGTTATTATTTCACAGTTATTATATATATATATATTTTAGATAGCTTATTTCTTACGCTGGAGAGGTTGAAGGAATTGATTTAGTGGTATCGAGAGGCATATATTTCTTCCAAATTTGTCAAGTTTTGAATCCGGGCTGTTTCTTTCGTATTCGATAATACAATTCTTCAATCGTTGAATACAAAGTGACATTTTTGTTGGTGTTTATATTTCATTACCTTTCATCGATATTCATATTTTTCACAAGAAGTACAAAATTATCGAATTCTATATAAACATGATGGCCAATAATTTAAATCGACAGTTTTTTTATGAATTTTCATTATAACAATATATCATTTTTACAAGAATGCTTCAAATATTTCATGATGACTTTTCAAATCTTGTCATCAAGATGATTAATAATAATACTTCAAAGCACATTGTTATAAATTGCTCTTTTGTTATAAATTTATATACTGAAATATTATACATATGATTTCATAATTAATAAAAAATGATAATTGATTTAATACAAAAAAGCATTCAAAGAAGAAAAATTGTATACAAATTCTGAATATGGCGGTCCCCGAACGCAAGAATAAGATTGATATTTTGAATGAACGTCGAATAACTCAACTGGTATAAGTAAATAAACATACGTACACGGACTGTCTGTCAGTAAGAATAAAGATATTATCTGGAATGGAATGGCACTTGCGAATTTTCGGTAGTTTCGAATGCAGTTTGCAAACATGTACACACAAATTATTGTATATCCGGCTATTTATCGGTCAACGGCGTCACTCGCGTGCTTGGGCTTGCGAATCTCTCGGCATTGGCACGACAGTCTGGCCTCAATTATCCCGCTCGAGTAAATTCGTTTCGGTGAATCTGTCGTCGCCGTCGTCGTTGGTCCAGTCGACCGAAAAATGAGCCCTCAGTTGTCAATTTTTGTCCGGAACTAATTGTCGCTATTAAACTTGGAATAAGCTGTCGGTTGGCTCGGGGCACCGAAAGTGAATTTTCGCAAACCACTGTGTCAAAATGTTCTTTTTCAGCGGGCAAATTCGTGACGCTTTGACGTGTCCAAATTGGAGTAATTTCTTGAATAAGAGTAATATGCCAGTGACACTTGTTCGTCGAAAAGAGATAAATACGCGTGTGCGGGGAGCAAAGGCAAAAGGGGGCGAGGGGAAAAG
>JABFPK010001548.1:0-11557 GCA_022817445.1 Habroteleia sp. ZL-2020
ATTTCAAATATTGAAATTTTGTGTTGATTATACTTTTAAGGCGATATGTCACTCGGTGTGAATGTTTGAATTGCCAGATTGCTGTCAAAATTATATTTTCGCAAATATTAAAACGAATAATTTCAATTTTTGAAAAAGCGTTTGATCAATCCCTAGATAATTAAATTTGGAATATTTTACAACACTTTTTACTTATTTCAACATTCGTCATAAAGCTAAATATTGGAATAAAATGCATATAAAGTCTTCTAACCTATAAACACGAAGATACATTTTCATTCTAATAGTTAGCTTTAACTTTCTTGAATTTTTCATTTAATAATAGTTATAACTTTTGAATTTCAATTATGCCCTCGAGGAATTTTTTTATCTGGTAAAGGTATGGAAGATCCGGTTCAAAGGCAGAAAGTCTGGGCCAGAGTAAAAGAAGTCTGGAAATAATCTGGTTAAAATCTGGATTTTTAGTCTGGAAGCAGTTTGGTTCATGATCGCGATCCGGACTATCCCAAGTGAAAGCAATAGTATGGCATAAACTAACAAAAAAAAATCCCAACTGTCGCCGCTGACGGGATTTGAACTCCAGTCGCTCGAGTTTTCAGCCGAACGCTTTAACTTTATAGTTGTAATCTATTAAATAATTTTCTGTTGATAAATCCTAGTTGATCAGGCAAGTAAATTTGATGCAATTTAACGTTTTACTTAACTAATAACATAAAATATTTGAAAAATATTTAATAAATAAATAAATAAAAATAGAATATATATAATAAATACAAAATACTTAATAAATGTGTTCCCAATAAAGTCTCAAATTAATTATTGTTATTATTATTAATTAAGTAAAGTTATTAACTATTAAATTGCACTAAATAATATGTCACAGAAAGAATTTACTTTCCTAATCGACTAGGGATCGGAAAGTCATTTAAAAGATCACAATGGGCAGTATGTGTCTTCGGTGGCCTAATGGTTAAAATGTCCGACTGGCAACTCCGAGAGTCCGAGTTCTAATCCCAGCAACGGTTGGAATTTTTTTGTTAGTTTATGCCATACTATTGTTCTAACTTGGGATAATCTAGATCACGATCATGAGCCGAACTGTTTCAAGACTAAAAATCCAGATTTTAACCAGATTATTTCCAGACTTCTTCTAGTCTGGCCAAGACTTTGAACCAGTTTTTCCATACCTTTGCCAGACAAAAAATTTCAACATGGACGTTTTTGATTATAAACATTTATTTCATAAAGTAATTTTTAAAAATATTTCAAAGTTTCGGTTTAAAAATAAAAACACTATGTATATATTACAATAAAAAAAATTAATCACAACCAATCAACATTTTTAATGTTCGATTATTAAATTTTCAATTAAAAATGTTTTTTACAAAAGTAAATGATATGAAATTCAAATTCAAAACGCGATTATTGGAAAAGGTGAAAAAATCCAACGTGTATTGTTTGTCGGTAACTCGTTGAGCAGTGTCGCTGCGTTGTTCATAAATACGCGCGCGCGACGCACGCGACGATAACGTAACAAGGCGGTATTTGAATTCGCGGCCGGACTCGGCGCAGCCGGCAACGCGACTTCGTCCGCGCACCGCTTTTATACTCTTCACGTGCAACTTATACGCGTCGTTATCATGCGAAGAAACACACAAGTTGCGCTGAGCAAGATCAACGACCCTCGCTAATATTCGGAGGCCGTCGCCGAGATACGCGTTGCAACACTCGCGCGGTGTGTGCGGCGCAGCAGACGCATGAATGCCGCGAACATAGTCGGGCTCGTGCTCGCTTCAGGAAACAACTTTTGTTATCGGAATCAGACGACTTACGGAACTTGAGTTTCGGGCGAGCTTTTTTTGATAAGGTTGACTTTGAAAGGAAATAAAAAACGAGCGCACAAAGAAAATACTTGCGTATCGTAACGAATTTTTTTCTACAAAATCAAAAATAATAAATTAATACTGATTAAAGTTAACTTTCGTCGGTTAATTACACAAAAATAATTTATAAATTTGGTTTTAAACGTAATAATACCGGGATTCGGTTGGGAAATAATTTCGCAATTGCAATGTGTGTTTACAAGTTAAACATAATCGACAATCATTTTTGACGATGCATTGTGTTGCAACCGAACAAACAGTTTACGTTTTGTGTTTATTGAGATAAATGATCTTATATATACAGGATGAGGAAATAGTTTCGGTTAAATATCTCGCGAAATACGCATCCAAATCGGAAAGATAAAAATACGCAACTAATATTCTTTCAAAAGCTATCCAATGTTATCGAACTCTAGCCAATAGCGACGTCGCCGGGGATAAGGTGGGGGCAACTTAAAGGAAAACCATCCTTTTTATTGTAGCTTCGAATTCCCACGAAATGAGCTTTTAATGTTTGAAAATTATTTTTTAATATTAATTTTTAAAGTTCATTTATAGATTTTAAATATTTTACGAAAATGCCAAAAGCAAAAATTATTTTTTTTATTTATTTATCAAATCAGAAAGCATAGTTTTTATTTAATTTAATATTTATTTTAAACGATTATTTTATTAATATTGATATTTATTTCACTATTCGTCGCTTTGAATTATAAATTGAACATCAAAAATTTATCAAACGTTGAAAAATTAAAAATGAAAAGTATATTTAAAAGGTTTCTCTAATTTCAACGCATAAGATAACCAAATGCATTGCCAGAAAATAACCCTCCGCGCGTTTCAAATTTAAAACTTCATTTTTAAAGTCCCCCGAGTCGAAATTTTATTTTGGCCGCACAGAAATATCGAAATCCGGTCGTTGGAACCGTCATTCCGATTGTTGGCGCGATTGCCTATCGGCCATTATTTGTTCCGTTGTAAACTAAAACTATTTATAACGTTATCATCCGCGTTCGCAACCCAAACAAAGTTTAGTCTGGATTAGTCGCGCGGCACAAGCGAGCGCGGTCGGAGAGCAGTGTAAAAATAGCCGCATTATAATAGTGAATTGATTCAAGCGGCGCGTAATCTCGTGCGCGTTTGCGCGTGTTTCGCCGGCGCGCGGGGCTTTTCCTTTGGCGCGACCTGCGCGCTCTTACCCGCAGCATCGTCGCCAGCCATTCGCTCAAGCGCAAATATTTTTGCAGCGTTCGATCGATCATTCATTATCGAGTCGCCGGCACAATGAGACGTGTTTAATTAACGGCCGTTAATGCGTGACTTAAACGCTATTGAGGCTCGAATTTTCCGCGTCCCGGCGATGCCTTTCTCTCGTTAAAATCACGACGTTTTTCGAATATTAATAACCAATCAACCATGGGAATTGGGGAGAAAATCATTCAGTTGAAAATCCGCGGCATTGTGCATGTTTCACGCGAATCGATTACATTTAGCCGCGCGATTTTATCAATTGTTGAATTTTATTATTATATTTTCATGAAAATGAAAATTAATTATACGCTTTCGAGATCCATTTTCGATTATAATCGGCATTATGCGGGAAAGGAATACGTAACTAGTTCAATTAATTTATGCATTTATATTTTCCCGGTCAAATAATGGTATTTGTGTAAAAAGTAAGGGAAATATTACTTTTTTGCTTATAATATTGAATGTAAAACAAAAATGCAAAAGCAATATTTTTAAATAATCCCTGTTTTTTTAAAGAAGTCTTTTAATGCAAAAATAAATTAATAAATAATATGTCTACTGATATATTTAATTTGACATTATATAGAGGGTAATTAAGTAATTTAAATAATTAAAAAAAAATATAATCTATAATCTAAAATACGATTAGATTTGTTACAAAGCAATTTCGATTAATGAATCAATATATTAATTAATAACAAATATTAATAATTTATTAATAATACTTAATTATTTTGAAAAGTTAATATTATACTTCATTTTTATCAATTGCAATTAAATGAGCTATTTTTATTTTTTAGTATAAAAACAAGTACACATTATACTAATCTTCATAATAACATAAATAATCTTCGCAACAAAAACCAAATAATTTATTTCATTCAATTAAGTTCAATTCAATTCAATATTAACATACGGTGTAATTAATTGTAAACTATAAATCAAAAGTTTGCAAATTCAGTTCCTTCATTATTCTATTATTTTATGAAATTAAACTTATATTTAAAAAACTTGCTCCGAATATCGTTGTAAATGCACCGGTCAGATCAAATCTGAATTACAACGCGCGTAGACGGAGAAAAATAAATTATATAAATTATACTATTTTAGCTAGTAGACCATGGATATACTTCATACAATATAAACAAGTACTATTTTGTATAATAAAATGAATTCATATACTGGTACATTGAAACAGAAAATCATTCATATTTTACTATCTCAGATAGTATTTCTTAAAAGTACACTGAGAAAAATGTGTTGCAAATAATTACTGTTTAAACAGTAATCGAACTCCACAAATGACATAAAGATAAAAATTACTGTTTTTAACAGAAATAAATTCTATTTTATGAGTTTATTTTTTACGGTGAAGTGTAGAAGAATTTGCTGTTAAAAACAGTAATTTTTATCTTTATGTCATTTGTGGAGTTCGATTACTGATAAACAGTAATTATTTGCAACACATTTTTCTCAGTGTATATCCACGCTGTACTAGTAAAGTGTTCTGTTTTCTCAGCGTAGAACTTCACGCCAAGTCAAAGCACGCTCCCAATACGTTGTCTGCAAAATTTAACCAAGAGTCGCAAATAGAATTTCCTGATCCTCTCATTGATGATGCATTGTCATCATAAACAGGCAAACGAGTGGCGCGTAGCTTACGAAACAGTCTGTTTTGACTACCAACTATTTAGTCAATGTACTTAAATTCTCAATTCGTCTCATCAAGAGTGAGCAAACTCTTGGAACACTTGCGCAAATATTTTTGTTCAAATCGTTCTCTCTAAATGCACTCTTAATTGCTGCGGTCAACCTATCCACTCATCCGAAAGATATCAAGGTTAATGAAGTCAAGAAATGATTGAAATTCACATTCACTTTTTCCTGTTTCATTTATGTAATTATAATCATTTTTATTAGTAATAATTAATAACAAATAATACATTTAAATAATGAATGAGTTTATGCAAAAAATATTGGTGGTAATAATATTGATAATGCTACTTCAAAATCACAAGAATTATTATTATTATTATTATTATAATTATATTTCCGAGGTTAAACTCAAATTCACTTATTTAAATTTAAAACTGTTCTCAGCAAAAAGCAAAATAATATATCTTGAATGAATACATTTCTGTTTAACATATTGTCAAAAAAAAAAGTTAAGAAAAAAAAACGAAAGAAAATGCATTAAAAAGCATATAATTGAACCACGTCACACCGAGGCAAGTACTATTTATAATTATAATTATGATTATTATTATTAAACACGTTGTTCGATCGTAGCGAAGCAAAAACAAATTATAAAACGACTGTTTATGGCAGTGAAATGTGTTCTTTATTAAAATTATATATATTATAATGTAAAATTAACTCTCATTCTTTAAGAGCATAATGCGGCAACGTCGCAGCCGGATAGCGGCGAGTGCGTCGGCGCGCCGAAGCGGAGCCTAAAGCGACGATTCCCGAAATAGCCCGCTGTTCGGTCGCGTTGCACGCGCGTATCCTGGTTTTCATTCAGGAGTCGGCTGTCAATCGACTTTTGGCGCACGGTGCATCGGCAGTCGGAAGGACGCGCCGCGTCGCCGCGCGGGGCGCTGCGCGACGCGGCCCCGAGCAGTTCCGAAATAGGCTGCGGACGTCTATACGTGGCTGCGGGTGGGAGGTGGCGCGTCGCGTGAAAAATGCGCGCCGGTGTCCAGCTAAAACCGGGGGGGGGGCTCCCCGTAACAATGATAAATGCCTAACGAATAAGCTTTCTTTCCCTTCCCTTTTCCCTTTGTTTGAATCAAACCATTTTTACTTTCGGATTAAAATTTATCTTATATGAGGTGAAATGTGGGAATTAAATTTGTAAACATTTTCTGCAATTAAATAGGACATTTAAAAATTAGAAATAATAAATCATATTTGTAATTGCGAGGAAATTTTTTCGTTTTGCAAAATTAGGTCTCGTGAAATTCGGCGAGTTTTTTCATTGTATTTTTTCGTTTTATTTGTTTATATTGTTTTTGGGATGTTTTAATTATTTTCAATTCCCTCGAAGTTTGATTTACGAAGTTCAGTTTCAATTTAACGTTGACCTGGTTAGACTAATTTTCAGAATTTAATTGTAGTGGTAATTAGGTCATGTTGAATATCAGATCTGCCTTATCGACGGGGAAACTGAAGCAAAGCTGTCGCGATCAAAAGAATGTCGTATGATAACGAATTAAAAGAATAGTTATTAAAATGTATAAAATAAATTTAACATTATTGCTATTCATTTTTAGCATAAAGTTAATGAAATAAGTAATGCAGTTTTATCAGAGAAGAGAATAATAGTTTCGTGTAAAAATGTTATTGATCGTAGGATGATCAGTGAATTGCATTCACAAATCATTGACCGAGTTGTATTTTGTGAATCAATTTCGTCCCGCATCGTTCATGCCGTGTAAACATGGTCACCAAAAATGTAGGCACCGTGCACACAAAGAAGTTGGCATTAAATATGTAATCAAACATAACCTTATATTTTATTGTTTGTATGGATGCCAAAACACAAAAACAATATCATTTTATACACTTGGAATTTATTATGAAATAAGAATCAATTTACATGTATATAAATATAAAATTTACCTTTTTAAATAATCTATAATCTATAATATCTCAATCGTCTTAATTTTTTAATGCCAAATATAATTAATTTAAATATCAGCATTCAAGAAATATATGTCTTGGTGCAAACATTTCTGATTAAAAATTATAATAAAAAAATGCATGGCAATGCAACGTTCTTCTGTATATATATTTTTTATTTTGTAGGCAAAAATATTTTTGATATGATTCAACGAGTTGCATTTATATTTAACGCAAAACGAGACAAGATAATTTTTAAGTCCTATTTTTGTTTCAAAAGTCTCACCAATTTATCAGCAATTTCTATTCAATGAAAAAAAAAACATCAATATAAAGTTTATTTACAAATTGACTTTTAGCAATGAATTATAAATATTAAAAATTCTTGAAACTTTAAAAAATCTAAAAATTAAAATTGATTTATAACAATATTAATAAAATGTCGTGGGTCGGGGCGCTAAAAATTTGGCTACGGGGCTGCTCATTGTTTGAGCGCCACGCGGCCAGCAGATTAATTAGCGATCGTTTTGCGCTCTGTGTTTTTATGACCGTCTAAAGAACGGAGTATTTCTTTTCTGTTTCGTTAAAAATGCAAAAAGGCGAAGACGATATCCTGCGAAAAATAAACGGTATCTCTTTTATATTATACTAATAAGTCTTTTTACACATACATATATAATATACATTTTTGCAATTAAATTCTTGTATTATTTTAATATGGTTGAGGGGAAATTCCGAGAACGTATGTCTTTTGTCTCTATTCGGAGACTTGTCCGGAATACTTCGAGCGGTTCGCGAAATATTTCAAAAAAAAAATATTTTCAACGTAGTAATAGTCTCTAATGCTGAAGACTTCTTGTTATATGAAACTAACTATGAAGGAACACAGTTTGTCAACATAAACATGGAGGTAGGGAGGAGAAAGAGAGAGCACGTGACCAAAGCTTCGAGTGCAATACTCAACCACTTCAATGTTATCACTAGTAGTATGTAGCGGGGAGAGGGGAAGGGGAGCACAGAGTACTACTAGCATAAGGCAGAAGGAGAATGGTGGGGGAGCGGCGGCTTCCACCATTCTCTTCCACCCTTCCAGAAATTGAACTACTGCGGAGAGAGATGGCGCTACTCAAAGGCAATAGTGCAATGCGGAACCCAGAGAGAGATGCAGCTATCGCGCGCGCGTTGCAGGTGACACCGCGGTGGCGGAACGTTTGACAGGTTCGCGCATTAAGGTTTCGACATTGACTGAATTTCTAGAACTGATAACTGATAAGAAAGATAAAGAGATTTCTGTGATAACAATTGATCGTGTAAATAAAGGTAAATTTAATAATAGTAGGTAGGGGTGACCTTTAGACTTATTATTGTTTTAATATTTCTTAAAAAAAAATAAACAAATTTAAAAAAAAAATTATTAAAATTAAATTGAGAAAATTTAAGGACTTACCTTGTTGTATGATTAACAGTTAATTTTTTTATAATTGTCAAATATACATTATTATTAAACATTAAAGAGTCATGTTAATAGATTTTATATTTGAAATTAAAATAAAAAATAAAAAAATTTATATTATCCGAATTTAGATTATATGGTGGAAATGTTTTTCAAATTCAAAAAATTGAATCAAGATTATTACGTATTTTAAAATAAGTGGTTGCAGATTGTCGTATCTTTAAATTGACGATGAACATAATAACGTCTCTGTGTGCGTGTAAGCCAGGTGGGTGCTTCGACCATAGAGGAATTTAGTTACGACATTGAACATCATCCTATATCGGATGTTAGGCATATCGACGCGCTCGGCAGAAATCCTGTACTAGAGTAATCGCGTTGATTGGGGAAAGCAAAGACGGTCTACTAGCGAGATAGCGAAATTTACTCGAGCTCAAAAGTAGCTGATCACCAAATTGCACAGTTGAATGGGTGTGTGTGTGTGGAGACTGGAAAGATGAGGAGCGCGCGGAGCAATTGTGTGTGCAGAAATCTGTGGGAATTTTATTCAAAATAGATGAGCACAAATAGGCATATAATATAATCGTCACATGCCACACACATTTGAGGCAGAAAATAAAAAAAAATTACACGAAACAGTTTGTCTTACATTCCAAGCGAAAGAATTTAGCCAAAGAAGGGTAACCGCGTGTAAACCCATATACACTGAGAAAAAAGAATTATACAAATTAATCTCTTCTGGTACGGCGTGGATATGCTTCCAAAAATAAAGAATTATTTAAAAAAAAGTTTATTTTTTAAAAGTAAATTACAAATTCCTTGTAAATAAAAATGTTGTATTAAAAAAATATGACAAACTGGTTAGCTTAATTCATATTGATTCGTATTACATTCTCTTTATGAGATAAAAAGTCATTCGTCCAGAAAATAGTATAAAAAACAAATTATCCTAAAAGTGTCTTATATTCAACATAAAAAACTGAAGTAGATATAATATTTCTATATTTGGAGTAAATTGATTTTGTTCTCTTAATTTGACATTAAACAATTTCTGAATATTTAATAAATGAAATAAATATACGTTTTGCTAATCATAATTAATTTTTTTAAAAAATCCTCAAGCAGAACTTGAACTCGTGGATCCGAACCTCAGACTTTTGCTTAATTTAAAGCAGTATATATAGTTGCGAAGAAAACGCCACTTTCGAGAGAGAACTTAACCCGTTGCTAATCGAGCGTTCTCTGACGTCACAATGATCGGTCTTTATCGTTTCTATAGATCCGCAGATTGGACCGCCATGATGGTCGGGAATTGGTATGCGCCACGCGTAAACATTACGTGCCATCCGTGTAAAGGTATCAAATCAAACAAGAGCTTCGCAGACAAGGAGGAAAGACGATGCGCGCTGTTCCGTTCATTGGCTCGCGCTGTCTCCGTCGCTGAGTGTCGCGCCCTCTGCGTCCGACTCGAATTCGCCCCGCGCGGCCGTCCTACGACACAATAAATCCATTGTGAAAGAGAACGAGAGGCCCGAGCGTGGGACTAGGACGACGACTGCGAGACAAGTTCGTGCGCGCTGCATTCCGCGCGTACGTACTTACGAGGGTATGCTACTCGGACTGTCTCGGGCGCGCTCGGTTCCGTTCGTTTGCGTACGCGAGAATAGAGCGACGGAAGCAGAGTGCGAGGGCATTTTATCAGCGGTGGTATTTTATCGAGAAAAGAGTAGTACACTCGATTCACACAAACAGCACAAATGAAAAGTCTTCTTCTTTGCGAAAATAGTACGACGACTGCCGGCAATCGTACGTGAGCGGATACGCGCCTGCGCCGCGAAATCCGCTCGCGTGCCCAGCGTCGACTTCATTGTCTGTTAATGCAAACGGCGCAGCTGTTTAAAGTTCACGTAAAAATGGTCAAACGGATCAAAATTAACGAATTTAAACAATGCAAATGTATCGAAATTTATTGTCCAACACAAATTTACAAATTTTACAAATTTTACCATTACGCAGCAATTACAGTTAAAGTGTAATTATTTGGTGTTCGAAAGAATGTTCCTTTTTTATTAGTACATGTGTTGTTGTCAATCTGCCTGGTCTTATCAGAATTTTTTACCGGTGCATCGTTCTTGTGATTATATTGCTCGGCGAATGGTGATTTTATGTTGTACTATTTGTTGATGCGCGCATAAATTAAACATAAATTGTTAGAATGAAGAATGCGAGGCAGCTTCGGTTAACCTGTTACACAAACTCGTGTAGCATGTACGCAACATAATTTTTTTGATATTCTTTCTAACGCGTTAAGATGTATTGTTATTGTTAGAATAGTTTTATATAAAAAATAGTTTTATTTGAATAAACAGTATTAATAAAGAAATCTATTTAATATTGAGAGAATTAATATCGTAGAAGTTGCAGACGAGGAATTTCTCAGAATTTTACGGAATTCCAGGAATTTGTATATATAGAATTTCGTATAAAATATAAATAATTATAAATCTCTCAAATCAATTATGTATACAAGTTCATTTTTTCTGCTGTACGAAATTAATCCGTTTTAAAGTTAAAAAATGATTAGGTCAAACTTAATTACTAAGCTTTTATTATGTTAAAGCACAGCTTGCATAATAAAAAAGATTTAAGCTCGCGTTTGTTGCATGAATAATTAATGCTGCTTATATAAATATGATTTTATCGAAAAATGAAGTAAAATAAATTCATATTTATAATGTGCTTTAAGAAGGAAATTTATAACCAAGCTTTTCAATACACTATATTTAAAGTATATAGCGAAGTAAAATTGTTTCTATTGAAAATGCTTGTAACTTTTTTATTAACCATTAAGAATTTCATATATACAATTTATTAATTCCGCTCATTTTTATATGCAATTTAATTGATTATGAATTTTACAATGCACACTTTATGCACAATTAAAAACGTGTTTTTGATGTTTACAAATATATAAGGTCCGTATTTTGTATTAGCCAGAGACCCCTAAAGGTTCTTATCAGAGTTTAAATGAATGACCTTCTGAAATGTTTTTCTTTGAACCATTTAAAAGTTCTCTGTTTTGCCCTCACAAATCTCGCTTTTATGTTCTTTTAAGTTGGAATTTTTTTTAATGTCAACATCTATGAAGGGTAAAAAACCGTTTTAAGCATTTTAATAATAAAAGCAATATTGAAAAACAAAATAGATTATATAAGTAATGCTCGTAAATAATAAAAACAGCAATTACGTTGGAGCATTTAAATTAATTGATTTTTACTTCATAAGTTTAACTATCACATGATTAATTTTATGACTTTATTAACAAGCAATCAAGTTACTATAATTC
>JABFPK010001549.1:0-11557 GCA_022817445.1 Habroteleia sp. ZL-2020
ATTGAGATTAGCGTTATTCATTAAAACTCTCTTAATTAATTTTCTCATTTTCAATCTGCATTTCAAATAAATCTCGTCGAAAATAGAAATTAACGTATGTAATTTTTCTCCACATTAGATTTCAAAATCATTTGTTCTTTTAAAATCGCATTGATTTGTCAACATCAATTTCATTTTAGCTTCCGCAGAAAGTCCGTTCCAGCTCAACCAATCATTTTTCTAAAACCTCATTACCGTGTCTGCAAAAGGCGTAAACGTCGAGCGAAAAACACGAGTATCTCAGTGCTTTCGACGAGAGTTAAATCCGAGCTTCTCGCGACAGAAGAGGATTTACTTAACGCGGAAGCAATGACGTAAAAGATGTACCCATGAACAATGTACCGCAAAATACACTTGAGAGATAAGTTCGGAGGAAACCAGACGCGATTGGTGGATGGGCGTTGTAAGAGGAAGGGAAACGGTTGACTCTGGACATCTCGTCTTGAAATACTGTTGAGTTTTCGCCCACTTTGACGTCGAACTCAGGTCGGGAGATTAACGGCTCAGTGATTCTTGATATATGCGAACTTGTAAAACTTGAGGAACTGTTCGATTTCGGTTAATCAGTTAATTCGACACGCGTACAACGTTAGATAAACGAACTTGTTTTTCCACAAATCTCAAATACCAAAGCAAAAAAAAATAGATAAAATATCGAAACAAATACAAATTTATCATTTTATATTTAAATTAATAATTTCATATTTAAATTTAAATGATAAACATATAAAATTTGTATGTAAATATAGTTTGATATTTGATTATAAAATTATATATTCGATTCGGTCTTTAAAAAAATTGAGTCCAAAAATTCAAGTGAGTGATATCAAAACTCAGATTAAAAGTGAAGAAATGTAATAAAATGTACTTAAAAATTTGTTCTAGATTTTTTGACATATTTCGGAATTTAGAGGGATATTTTGTTTAATAACTTTTTCGTTGATTTTGGAATGAATAAGTATAATCTAGATTATAATTTCTTGCTATTCTATTTTCCTGCGCGGATTTGTCAATCATTATTACTGTTTATAATTAAGAATTCATAATATAAAGCAGATTATGCAATCCTTAAATTTAATATTCATGACTTGAAGTAGATAATTTAGAATTCCTTTTGAGCTCCAAAATTTAAGTACGTTAAAATTAATTATTCAATGTTGATTGTATGATGTTGATTATTCAGTGTTGTTGACCTAAAACAGATCATGTTAATTACACAATATTGATTTAACATTGATAATGATTTGGTATGCTCTATTAATTATTCAATTCTGATTTTTAATTCCGATTGATCATGTTGATTACTTGGAATCGATTATGATATATCTGATTAATTGCGTTGTATTTCTAATAAGATAATGATAACAATTCGCAATGTATTTTTCAATTGTGATTTCGAAAAACTATTTTTAATGTTGATAACTCAAAGTGGGCAATGAACTGATTTTTCGAAAATGAATATCCAAATAATGCAAATATTTATCGATATTGATTTATCACATAACCTACAGTGAAATGATAATTTAAGGGTACAAATATTGGTATATATAATAAAATTTTGATTTTGACTTAAAATTGGTTACTGGCCAACATCTTTGAAATTCGTTTATGGATTTGAAATAAACTTATATTAAATTCAACTAAATATTCAATTATTTAAATATTACTAGTTCAATAATGAATTAATATCTAATGAATCCATCGGTTTGCAACCATAGAATCTCATAAGACATATAAAGTTGATTTCACGATAAATCAATATTAATCGATGCCAAATCAATATTTAAAGCAGTCCCCAACTAACTCTAATAACCCGCATTGCATACAATATTATATAAATATTTCTTTCGCGATTTGAACATTGCTATGACTTTACAATCGAGGTATACAATTTTATTGCAATATATTGTATAAATATTTATTAATATTTAAAATTATTCATGAATATTGTGCTTATAGAAGAACTTGTATCATCATACACCCATGCCACAAAAAATTCTCATTAAACTTTAAAGTAATATTTAATCAATATTGGCCTGGGATTTAAGCAACATCAAGTTAGCATTCAGCAAAAATTCAAATCCTGTAGTTTTTATCTACTGTGCTGACAACTTGAAACCAGCGCTCAAATATTAAAATTCCATTCCCGCGGACTTAAAAATCTCGTTACCCCAAGCTCTTAATATCCACTTAGGGAAATAATAAATGAAGCCTAATTTGTAGCGACCCCGAACGTTGACAACTGTTTTATTTTGCCATCGACCGAAACGGATCCAGCGGATTGTTAATAAAAGTAAAAAAAGAATATAACCGACGTAATTAAAGCCCGAGAAGGCTGTTCGCGTCCCATCGAGACGTCGAGGACATTTACGGAGTTCATTACTCTGAAGATTCGTTTCGATGTCAATATTGTTTTGCGCCGCGCGGATCTCTTGGTTTGCTTTATTAATTAGTTATGCGAAGCATTCTTTGATGGCACCAATATGACGCAGCTTCCGACGCGTGTAATCTCGACACCGATCGATAACCCACTATGCATCATGGTACGCTGAGAAGGATAACGCTACGCCATAGTCACTCTTGTACATATGTCTGTAAACACGCATACACGGTACTCCGATCCTTAACCATTTCATTAGCGAAACTGATAAGGGCCAACAAATCCGATCTCGAGTGCGGGCTTATCGATTCGACTCGCGCTCTTGTTTATTACTACGATCACGTATTATTGTTATTAATATTGTTACCGATGCTACGATAGGTGATGGAAATCGATAACGCAATAACCCAATGGTAAATACAAACAAGGATTAATGAAGGTTTTGAATAAGACTTTAAAATTTCCATTTTGTTTTCAGATTTGTAATCTGTTGACAATTTGCAAAGTTTTAGTTTAAAATAGGAAGAAATGTTATAGAAATTTTCAACGTCCACGGTATGTTTAGAGAACGTTAAGCATTAGAGAAATTTACCTTTTGATTTAATTTTAAGTTAAACTGGGATTAAAATATGTAATTCAAATGAAATTAAATGTGTTAATGTAAAAATAACATTAATACAAAATTCAAAATTTAAAAAATTACAAATAAAAAGATAGATATTGAAACTTTTGTTTTTAATACTAATTTAACATATTTCTATTAGATAGGTTATTTTAGATTTTTTAATTATTGTAAAAATAACTTAACATTCCCTATTTCAAGTAAATTTTAACGAGAAAAACAGGAACATCTGGTGCGAAGGGCCGGTTTAAAGGGGCCATAAACGTTGTCTCCAAACCCGCCATTAAAAATGTAGCGTCGGGGGATTGTTGCGTCAATCCAAAGTTAACAAATCACTCGAGGTCGGCAAAAACGGTCCCAGGTGTATCATAAAATGAATGTGGATTGACCTTAACAAACGAAAAGAAAGCTTAGGTTCTCACAGCATTCTGATTTCCACGCGACTTGATGATTAGCCGAGCACAATCGACGAGGATATAACAGGATGAAATGCACGACAAGAATCGCGAGGACGATCTATTTTTTGGTCCAAAGTTCAACAAAAATATAAAAAAAATGTGAATGGCCTATTGATTAAATGAAAATTTAGTTGAAAACCACTGAATAGAATCGAAAATACACAGTAGAATTTTCAGAACAATTCTTTTTCATCAAGTTGATAACTTATAAACTGCAATATGAAACACTAAATCTTTAAGACAAATTTTATAAACTCTGAAAAATAGTAAAGATTTCAAAGAGTAAATAAATTTTTTTCCAAGTTCAGAACCAATGGAATGAAAATTAACATTCCAACAAATTGATAAAAAATACACATTGTATATTAATAATTCTTCCATTTTTTCTCATAAAAGCAACGTACTTCTACTTTTAAATTAACTACTTCAAAATTAGGTAAAGAGAATAGCTTAATGAATACAGTAATGACAATATTAAAAATTACAATCCTTCCCTCTTTCTCATACACTCACTTTCTCTTTCTCAAGTATTTTTATTTCTGCCGTAAAATTAATTTTACAATGAAAAATATTTCTCATTTAGGTCATTTTACATTTAATGTATATAATTATAAATAATATAATGAAATAAATATAACAACAAACTAGCACAGTTAAGAATAAAACATTGTAGAGAAGCAATATAATTCGTTCAGACATCATTTCACATTTGTATTATCATTTCATTGTATTCATTAAGAAATAACAAATTAAAATTTCTTGAATTTTATAAAAAAGTCAAAGTAACAATCGGCGCTATCAAATTCTCCCATCTTGAAACTCAAATATGTTTTTGAAAAGGGATATAATATTGGATTTGTGAAATAGGAAATAACTCAAATACCTCTCTCTCTCTCTCTCTCTCTCTCTCTCTTCTGCCGAACTGAAGGGTATTTTAACTTTTCCTCGTACAAAAAATTGAGCATTTTACAAACCCAGTATACATAATATTATTTTGATGCACACTGAGAAAAAAGTAAGTGTAAGTTTAATATTTTCTAGCCCAACTGGGATATATTTGAATTATATCAATATATGATATAATTTGTAAGATAATTTGCAATAAGAATTGCACTTTGATTCATAATTGTCATATATTAACTTATAAAATATAGTAAATATGAATATAATGCAAGTATATCATATTTGGGCCAGAAAATATTGCCAAACTTACACTAATTTTTTTCTTAGTGCAGAATTGAAATCTCTACAAGAAATATTTTATTAGGTAAAGATTATATGAATAATATTAGTGCAATTCAAATTTTTAATTGTTAATATTTCTCATTTTTCGATAGTATTTTTAGGATGATTTGAACAATGTTTTCAAATTCAGTTAAAATACAAAAAAAAATGTTTTTTATAGGCGAATAGTAGCTTAGAAACTTATTAGTGTACACAAAATACAATTTATGGAAGTAAATTGGCAACAAAAATTTTAAATCCCATGCTCATTTTGTGTTCCAAAAACCTGGAATCTTGGCACCTAAAATTTATGTACAATTTTTGTCTTCATTTCATCTTCATTTGAAAATGTTCAATTTTCAGTTGGATTTCAGAAATAAAATGGAATTTTTTTTCAAAACTAACACCCAAGCCTACAAATATGTATATATACATTATTTTTATGCAGAATTCAGTAATTACAGAGATAAAGATAAAGATTAGGTAAATGGTATGAGTACAATTCTAGTTTCTTTATTTTAAAATTCTCATTTTTTAGATGATTTTGAAATTTTTTTTCAAATTCTGTCAAAATGTAAAAAAAATGTCTTATTATAAGTGCAGGATTACTCAGAAACTTATTTACGTATATACTTATTTACGTATACTAAAAATACTATTTTTGATAACAAATTGGAAAAACATTTGTTTATGCTCAATTTATGTTCCAAAAATCTGAAATCTGGTCATCTAAAATTCGTGAAAAAATATTTTCTCCGTTGTTCACTTCCTGTTCAAATTCCATTTTCTATCTTTTTAACATCAGGGATGTCATTTAGATTGAATTTTGCGATACCTGAAACATTAATTTTTTGATCCCTCGTAATTAAGAAGGTTACACTCACATCCAAACATACAAGTATCTACATTATTCTGACGAAGAATATAAAACTCTACAAGAGAGAGAGAGAGAGAGTGACGCAATTCATTACATGAATATTACACTGAGAAAAATATATTATATAAATTACTATTTTAGTTAGTTCACCGAGGATATACTTTAAACAATATAAACAAGTACTATTTTGGATAATAAAATGAATTCATATACTGGTACACTGAAACAGGAAAGCATTCATATTTTACTATCCCAGATAGTAATTCTTTATTTCTTGAAAGTATATCCACGTTGTACTAGTAAAGGTAGTAATTTGTATAATTCTGTTTTCTAAGTGTACCGGGCCCATTTTAGGACCAAACGTGGTCAATAAAATAGGCTTCCCGATCGGGACCAAACTCATGCCCGGCGTTACATGTACATACGGGCCCCGTACTGGTGGCGTGGATACCAGTTCAGGGACATGATTTAGCCCAAAATTCTAAAATTCGGTCCAAATTTCTACCAGGGTGATAAAAACGTTTCATGTGTTTCCTCAGAACGCTTAAAGCGTTTTAATCGAAAAACATTTTAAATGTTTTGAAAAAGCTTCAAAAGCGTTATGCACAAACCACTAGTTTTTGCAGTGTTATTAGGCAGTTTTTTTCATTGTAGTGACAAATATTATATTTTACAATTTCTCTATCACCACCATATTTTCTTCTCGATACAGCTATTATGAACGAAAACCCTTTACTGGTATTCCAAGATGAAGAGTAATATTTGAATAATGGAAATCGATTGAAACGATCTCGAACACCTGTAGAATGATGCTAGGTGGGTATCTTATCGGCGCCCACACACTAAATCGAATCCGAGCTTAGTTTCATGGTGGTCTAATATCATTCATGAAGTCCGTGGTCTGCGCGATGGTTTCCATGTATATTGTATTCTCGACTCAATTTAGGAATTGATTTCAATGAATTTAAAAAGTCGGTCGCGTTGCTCGCTGAAATTTGAGACTGATTTGGCCGCTAAACATTGAAAAGGTAGAAAAAATTAAATGGAAAACGCGGGGGCAAGATGGAGTTTTCGCGTCAAAGAAAGCGATCGATTTTTTTCTCGCGTCATTAAAATTTAATGCCCCCGATAAAAAGACTCGTCTCACATATTATATAGACCTACGCAGCGGAAATATTGTATGTTCGGTCGCGCTTAATTATTTATTTATCGTAGTGCGCGATCATATTCGATCATTTATGGTTATGCGTGATCATGTTATTCACGAATGCGCATTATTTATGGATCATTTTCACGAGCGTTCGTCTAAAAGTGTCCAATAACATTCAAATATTTCGTGCCGACAGGCGGAATTCGTTGTTTCAATGCCGGGCTTTATTTAATAACCTTTTACTCCGCGCTAATACAAAGTCGCGATTTTTATTACAGTAATAAGATTTTAAATTCCATTAGGTAAATGTCCTGTTTAATGCGATGGTAATATTGTTTTATAAATAGGACAATAAAAGTGTTCGAATTCGATTATGACCGAAGTGTAAAATTGTTATCACTTAATCGATATATGCGTTGTTGGTTGGATTTAAATAAATTGTAATATGTTGGAAAATGAGAGTAATTTCAATAAAATCATTTTACGCTGTATATTCAATTTCATAGCTACTTATACTGGCTTAAGTTCAGACATATTGAAAGTTCGTCTTAGTTTAACCTCTTTGTTAGCATTTCTTTGCTAATTGACCCGAAGCATGGTAATCATGCTTTCCAGAGTGAGCGGAATTGCAGTTTATATTCATTACAAAAGTACATTTCCGTAGGGCGAATTCTCCTCTTCTATGAACCCTTCATAACATCGTCCATCTTAGGTACATAACTCTAATGGTTAAAGATTAACGATATTACATTATAAAACACGGAGAAAACATTGTTCAGATTAAAATCAACTCATAAAACCATCCATAAAGATACTAATTTATTAATTCCTAATAAAATATTAATATAATACTTCAGCTTATAATAGTAAAACAATGTGCTGCTTTTGCTACGAAATTATTTACAATGGTTCTTTTATTTATTAGCAAAATATAACCAAAATAATCTTAAACATTTTCTTATTGTGTTTTAACAAAAAACGGTCAATGAAGAAACACAATTGGATCGAAAAAAAAGTTTTTAGTATTGCATATATGAATTTTTAAAATTAAACTTTATAAATTATATTAATATAAAGTAATCAATAATGAGAAATGAAAATGTTTTAAAATTGGCTTTAGAACTACTAATACTGTTTCAGAATTCAAAAACTTATTAATAAAATTATTAATAATGATTATAAGATATATTGAATTATACAAATTGAAAATTTATGAAATATAAGATTCTCTTAATTAGATGAATTATTTTTGAATACTAAAAATTCTCGTAGCTTATCAAATATTTATCAATAAACTATAAAATGTCCTACCATTAATAAAGACAAAAATGAAAATGAGCACAAAAATGTTTATACTTTGCAAGTAGTATTTCATGTTTGAAAAATCCATTAAAGAAAAAAAACATCAAAAGTTACATTAGTATTTTTGTTTCTTTTAATAAGCTCATCTTGAGTACACACACAATAAATGAGAAAAAACTAACAATGCACATGTTTCAATTTAATTGTAATTGGACCTCATATCATTTATTTTATATAATTACAAAAAAAGTTCATTTTTATTGTGTCATGTTTCAATTATAAATAATAGTTTTCAATAAAATAAAAAACGACGCTATGGTGTAGTGGTGAAGGCGTCCGCTTCGTACGCGAAGAGTCGTGAGTTCAATTCTTGCCTCAGGCGGGCGATTTTTTCCACCCAAACAAAGTGAGCGGGACGTGGGTGTGCAGTGGTAGTTTTTCAATGCTTAGACTTTGGAAATTTTTTGAACACTTTTACATCGCGCATCTCGAGGTGGGATTTCTCGAATAAGAGCTTTTCCCATCTCACCAGCTTCAGCTTGGACAAATACAAGATGTTATACTCTCTCTATATAATTGGGCGAGAAATGAAAGATAAAAATCTAGAAAAATGTTAAACAAATATAAAATATTATTTATTTTATATAAATAATATTTATTTGATCTCCAAGTGAATTTTTCATTGACAGAACATATCCGCTAATTACACATTATAATTAAAATATTATAATTCCAATATTCGGCAGAAGAAAAATGATGGGATTGAAAGATCTGAAAGGAAAATCATAATCGTTCGTTAATGGAATATCGAGGAGAATGATAAATAATTTAGTTTCACGTATAGAGGAGAAAAAATTTATGAGCAATATGTCGCGGAAGACCTAATGTTGAACTGATAAAACATGTAACATGTTAGAAAAGTATAAAACCAACAATTTGCATAGATTAGCATCGAGTTTACGATATTATAAGCTTAATGTAGTGCAGTTTATTTTGTCCTTTAATGGGGCGTATTTTTAATATCCTGGTAAGTTTCGAGTTCACTGTTTGGCTTGCAACACCTGCGTACTTGATGTTCAAAAACTTTATGTTCGTCAAATGTACGTGATATGCGTTTTATGCGGACAACTTTGCGGTGGAAAACGCACCTCCCAGACGAGTTTTTAATTTTTACGCTAACTATTCACTCACGCGAAAACTGCACCATCATTTGAAATGATATAAAAAAAAAAGTGTTTCACGTTAGTCGCGCATTCTTCTAAATTTTCACTTGCGGTAGATAAAAAATAGACAATGAAGTAAAGCGGAATACAATATTGAACGCAATATCACTAACGTATCGCTAAACAACTCAAAAACATATATCTCCCGAATGTTTTAATTAAATTATTAAACTCAACTGATCCGAATTGTAGTTGCCAAAGTTTCGTTTTAATTAATTTCAACATGAAAGAGTCATTATAATTGTACAAAATGAGCCGAAAGAATTTTTTATTGGAAAGTGTCAGAAGATAAAGTCATCGTTATGTAATATGCTAATCGAGCAATAAACCACGTTATCCCTGTTATTCTACGTCAAACTCGATAATTAAATACATGTAACTACGGTAATGAAACTTTTACTGCCGCGGTTTTGTAATTTCATGATTATACCCTCTACGAAATTATGAAATTGCATCATTGGAGCAAGCGACAATGTGAAATCGTATTATCATAATTAAAAAAGATAATATAAGAAATTTGCTTAAAGCAACGATCTGAAGAGCAAGGGATGGGAGGAAGAAAATGGCGCAGAAAGGAAATACGAGCTGCGAATGAAAATCGCCAAAGAAAACGGAAATTGAAACACGGAGCCAAAGCGCATTATTTCTACTTATAGATAAGCCACGATAGTTGAAAATTCATGTCAAATAATTTGCAATGCTGAAGCCAAAAGATGTTGAATTCGTGGTACCATCTTGTACGGTTAGGGGGAGGGGGGCGGCGCGAGCCGTTTGCTCAAGAATCGCACAAAGGTGCCGCATGATAATATCATTGTGCGCACCCGCTTGTTCGTCGCAGACAGCTACAAGGGAACATGCTCTCCTCAAAATACTACCAAAGAATGGCATACTCATTCCCGTTGGCCGCGAACGATAGGCGTTCACGTACCACTGTTACTTATAACGCTGTTACATTTACGGGAATTACTGTCCGCACGAGCGAACACGCGATGTACGATGTCGTATTTCATTTTGCTGCACACTTTTAGACATTTGCCATGCGAAAACATGTGCCACTTTATGCCATTGTTCTCCTTAAAAGACCAGGTGTAACAAATGTTTATAATAATTGCAATTCTTGTTTAATTTATACGGCATTATATATGCTGTCAAAACATAGTGAAAAATTTTTTTATTACAAATAATAATAATTATTTGATATTCGCCAAGAAAGTAATTGTAAATATTTGCATAGCAATTGACTCTTGTAAAACTTATATATTTATTTTAATGTGTCCCGTCTTCATTGCGGTATTTGTTCTCTTCGAAAATTTCATTATCTTTGATGGTGTGCTTTCGAAAATTATTTTACGACAAGAATATTTAAATCGCGGTCATATATATTATTAGAAAAGTAACGACATTTCTCTAACTGATTATAAGTATTTGAGTAATTTTGACTATGGAAATTCACGTTTATGTTTGAACTAATGACGATTGCCTATTATCCTCAGCGGGTGGCGCAGTCGTCTTTTATTGCAACAGCTGTAGTCATACTTAGTTTGAAACGGGTTCATGTATAATATTCTCTCCTAATTTATAAAATATTATGTAAATGATTTTCTTTTGTTCAACACAACACAGTAAGATATATTTATTTAAATTAATTTATATGATTCAATATAATTCTGTGTGCAACATTTGCACGCATTTTTGAGTAATACAGTGATAATATATTTAATGAAATTCGACATAAAGATTCGTCGAAATATTTGAATAACTGCTCTAAAAATTAATTATATATTTTCTCAAAAGTTATACATGTTCAATTATCTCGGTATTATCTCATTTCATTTGTAACATAAATTTTCAACAAATCAAGTTATAACTAAAACAAATAATATATTTATTGCTGCATTGATATTTGGAACAATGTATCGAACAATCTGGAAAACTTATAGCTGCAGTTGGCAAACGATTCATCTAAGATTAATATGCCCAGGGAAAAATTTTATATAAGGGGCATATACGTTTGCAGAAGACATATTCCACCTATATACCACCTATATATCACTTATATGCCATATATATACCACATATATGCCACATATATTTCCGCATATATGCCGCATATATGCTATACATATATACATATATGCCACATATATTTCCGTATATATGGGGCTTATATGCCACATATATGTCCGCATATATGCGGCTTATATTCCACATATATGTCCGCATATATGCGGCTTATATACCACCTATATGTCCGCATATATGCGGCTTATATACCACATATA
>JABFPK010001550.1:0-11555 GCA_022817445.1 Habroteleia sp. ZL-2020
CAACGTACGTGGGACAGAACTAGTTTTTATGTGACTCGGCTACAAAAATCTATAGTAATGTTAGACTCGGAATAAAATGTTGGAAAAAGAAACCGAGTGGCACTTTTCTTCAACTCTGTCAACGAATCGTGTCTGAAAATTTAATTAGCAATTTCTAACAAAAAGTTTACCGTTTCTGCGCGAAACGCTGATAACTTTTGCAACTTTAATATTGTCATAAAAATGCAAATTCGCGTTACGAAATCGTTAAAGATTTTTCTAACCGAACAAAATAAACAACCAAGATATTGGCAGAGAATAAAAATCCCATGCGACTTTTTAATCGGTTTTATGGTCGCTGGTGACCACCTGTCCCCGGCAGATGCACGACAGAAGACAAAAAGAAAAAATTGAGGAATGATGAAACCAACTGCACAGCCGAAGGAATAGTATTTCCAATCGTTCAAAATGATGTTATAGTGTTATAGTACAAATAATATTTTATAAATTATAGAATAAACGACTCGTCTTTATTTTTCACATTGGATAATTGAAGTCAATTAGAGAAGCTCGGAACATCGGTGCATTGCATAACTGCAATTATCGCTTGTTTAAGAACAATTCTTCTCTCTTTGAAGGAAGCAACAAAAAATGTCATTTCGACCGGTGAAAACTCGCGAGTCGTCGCGGCCGAGCAAAAAATGTGTCGCGGCGAATTTTTCAGATTCCTATTTTTAATTTAACACGAATTGCGTACAAATTTGACCGTTTACTGTTATCGCTATAGTTGCACCATTCTTGGTCAGGTATGAATGCGTGGAATGTTGCATTTTTTAGCGTATAACTCTATATATAACTATAACAGCAAGCCACTCCGATGCCGATTAAAAAGCGAGACTAGGCATGCTGCCTCCACAGGAGAAAGTGCGACAGACCATTTTCTAATTGACTTAATCCTTTTTAAAAATGGTAACACCTTCGACACGCAGTTTTAACGCTATCGAAATCGTATTGAAGAGAAAAGTGAAGTTATACTTATATTCACCGTTACGAAGTATATCCTTTCTCGGATCCGTTTAAAAATCTACAATTATTTAAAACCTACTCTTAATACAATTGCGCGTTTTTACAACGAAATAAATGGTTTTATGCTTGGCGAAAAAATGCTGACACTATTTTTCTAATTGTACGCATTAAAGCATCGGAGAAAAGAATTTTTTAGGCTTCTTTTGTTTTACCGCGCTCGAAAATGAAATTCAATTCAAAGTTTCTGGGTTTCAGTAATTCATTTCGTAATCGTAGGACCATTGGAAAGGATTCCTGTCCTTGTTTATTATTGGTTTGATTATTATTAATCAAGAGTTGTATTAGAATTTGAAATTACGTCAATTGAATAACGAAAAGCAGTTGACGGAGGAACGTCAAAGGCGATTCGGCTTAACTTGGTGTTGATGTTGCAGTTAAATCGCAATCTCAATAACAAATATGAGCAATTTCACTTTTCTCAAGACCTTTCTTCTTAACGATCGAGAGAAAGTCGACCAGCGAAGTATTTCAGCGCGTATTTTGAATCGTTAATGAATCTTCTGCGATAATAAGCGCGCTAGACAATAGCGTCGCAATTTGTTAACCAATTACGGTCTAATATATTCTATGCTCATGCGAATCGGATCGGAATTTGACCGGGATCCGGGTACCGACCGATTTCGATCGATCCATGGATCGAAAGGATCGAATTTCCAAGCCGAATCCGATGATTCGTTATTCAACAAATTTCGTCAAAATTCAAATTGATAATTCATGGTTTTGGTAAAAGCAAAGATAATTGCGTCTTACTATTTTTGAAGCGCATTGTTATTTTGACATTTACCGGTAACCGCTCTCTCTCTCTCAAGCATGAAATCTTATATTATACTAAGTATTGCCATGACCTAAGTTCTTTCGTAGACTTATACTCCTTGAATCGATTTAATGTCGTTTCCCTTTCTCTGTTGTGCTTTCTCTCGCGCGATTATTTGTTACAAATTTTGGCAAATCATTTCAAACGTGCACAATTTTTGCGTAACGTCTATTTTTCCGCACGTAAAAATATTTCTTTTGTTGTTTCAAATAAAAATAAATTAAGCTGATTAGAAAATTGTAATTGAAACTTTATTTTGCAACGAAGCCTATTGCTTATTTATAATTAAGCCAGTCGAGTTTGCATTATTTCTATAAATAAATAATCGCAGGAATGCGCTTTGTTAATGTCAAGTCTCGCGTAACAAAATTTGCAAGATCGATGGCAAATCTTAGTTGAAACTTTCTCGATACGATATTGTCATTGCAATACTCGAACCATTGTAAAGGATTGGTATCAGTTGGCTCATAAATTGAACTTTTGATAATTAATATTTCAATTTGCATTACTTGTCTTGACAGAAAAATTCAAACCAGACTTTTAATTATACAGAAACTGAGCCTAAATATAGCTTGCGCTAGAACCTGATTGTACGCATTTGAAAAAAACTACCTCATATTAATTAACTCATTTTCAGTGATTAACTATTCAGAAATTGATTCAATTTAAAAACTTAATTCAAGAAATTAATTCAATTATTCGCGAACTAAAATTTGGATCGAAAGTCTGACCAATTGCCAAAGTTACGTCACGTCCTCGTCAGGATTCATTGATAAGACCCGATCAACACTTTCTGATCAAGTTTTCCTCGTAGAAACTTGATTTCCATTTTTCTCAAACGATTATCGTCTCGTAATTAGCGCTAATAATAATCTGATTTTTGTTCGCAATTGATTCACACGAGCAGTTATATTGCCATGATAAAAAGGATATAAATTCCACGACGATGATTATTTCGACCTAACGAGATAAAACCGTCATTGTTATTAAACGTTAGTTCATTTATGCATTAGCATACCGCAGCATTTGATTTTGAATACATGCATTGTAACTAAGAATGTAGAAAATTGGCCTTGTCATACGTCGCAGTTTAATCTTAGTAGTCTCTTGCATTCGACCAGCGTTAACTTACATTGGTGTATGATTTTTCGAAGGAATGCGCACAATACATTTTTCGTCATATTTTTATTTTTTACGACCGCGGAAAGTAATTTTTTACTTGTTTTGCGCGTCTCGGTGAACAATATACGTACGATGCACGCTGACGCGAACAAATATTGCTAATGATATATTCGAAAGGTAATAAAGTTCTCCGCTGGAATAAACCGATGTCTTCGCATCGGCCGCAGATTGATTTCAGATAAATCAACACTTATTCAAGATGTCACGTATTGTTTTTATTCACGTGGTTCATTTAAATAACAACGATGCGCAATCGTTTACTTTACGACTGCGGAATAATTGCAAAATCATCGATGAACTTATTTTATACGAATGGCAAATAAAATGCAATCGATGACGCTTTGAGGAAACTAAATTAATTCGAATTGTGATTCCGGTTCAACGTTGATTAAACGTTTTTTCAACGACGAAATTTATTGCCAAATTAAGCGCAAAATTTGTATAATTCATCCAGCTTTGCGTTGGTATATTAAATATTGTAAAATAAAGTATACAATTATTTCCACATTTTTCCAGTTCCACAATCGCTTTACGTGAAGTCGTAAATGCACGCAATTAATTAACATTATTCCGTACAATTTGTATTCATCATAAAAATAAAGGTAAAATGCAAATACGCATAAATTCCATCCAGAGTAGATGCTTGAAATGACACGAACGTCGGTGAGATTATGCTCCTAATTATTTTCACAGGAAAAAAAGAGAAGATTACGCGCGCGTTAGCATTGTTCGCGACGGACTTAATTTCTTTTAGGAAATTTACGACGATGAGAACCAACCATATAACGTACGTGATTCGACATATTGTTTGAGGCGAATTCAGCTCGATTCGTTAACGAAAAGAACCTGCGTAAAAATGAACAGTACGGCGGAAGGTTGGGTCACATCCGGCGAGCCAACCATATGCCGAACCATTGCCAGACTTATGTCATACTTTGCAGAATGGCGTTAGACTGACAACAGCAAAAAAACCAAACCATATGGCATACGACTGGCGCAAGCAGGCATAAGTATGGCAATAGTACGGCTCACGGTTGGCTCGCGATTATGACTTAGCCCTGTCATATTTATGCCATAGTATTCATTTCCAAGTAAGATAGGAAAAAATCCAAACAATATGGCATACGATTGGCGCAAACAGGCATAAGTATGGCACACGGTTGGCACGCGATTATGACCCAGCCTTATACCATAGTATACATTTCCACGTAGGTTAGGAAAAAATAAAAAAATGTGGTATACGACTGGCGCAAGCAGGCATAAGTATGGCAATAGTATGGCACACGGTTGGCTCGCGATTATGACCCAGCCTTATGCCAGCCTCGTGCCATAGTATTCATTTCCTCGCGGATTTTGTCTAATATAATATATTGCTCCGACGCAGATCTATTGTATAAATAATAATATATAATTGCAACGTTGAATGTCTTTTAATTTTATGCTCTTGCATTGCGCAATGCCATTTTAATTGCAAGTAAAAGGGGAAAAACGCTCCGTTGTCCGTTCGAACCATTGGTTGGATAAAAAAACTGTCGATAGAGTAACGAGTGTCAACAATAGAGTTTAATAAGGATCAGGTTGATCTAAACGCAAGCTGTATTACGAATACCATGATGAAACGCGAAAGGATTTTAGCCTTCATGACCAAGGCTGACTACTCCACTGCGGCAAACAATCAACTGCACAACGAATCTCTTTGCACAAAGTGCAAATGTCATTTAATTTGGTTCTTGCGCATTGCAGGATTTAAATATCTCCGATATCTTGAACTTTGATAAAAAGACAATGACATTTGATAAAAGCGCATTTTGATAGATGAAGATAGATAGAATCTAAATGTTTGTTTTGAATTATATAACAACCGCGTTGTTTAATGAACATGTTTAATGAACATATTCCGACGATGAATAAGACAAAAATATAGTGGGAGCAAAAATTTATAGTGATTATGATTTTTTAATATTGCTGCAATGTTAATGAATGATCGAATGTGGATATTTTTAAATAGCAAAGGTAAATTTGTGCTAATGTGAAATAAAAGTTGCTTTATTTATTCTGCACGAGCATATTATCTGTTGGGAGAAGTTATATAATATAATATTTTGTGATGCAAATAATTGCTCTTTGACTATTGTAATTTGTATTTCAATTTTCCACGCGGAATGCTACAGTAGTTTCGTTTTCAATAAAAAATGTTGATTTGAATTTAATATTGAATATTTTATGCTTTATTTTTAGAAGTGAAGTTTTTAATAGAAGGAAAGGAATGCGAATAAAGAACACAGATAAAGTAGAATTAATTTTTTCATTTATAAACAATAAAATATATTAGCAGTTTAAAGATGAATGAAGAGTATTTGTCCGTTCGGTAAGCAAGCATTGGTAATTTTACAAATTTCGTGAAATTACATAGGAAGCTGCATGAAACTTGGTCGAAGAGTCCTATAATTTGGAAAATTGCTTTTTTAGTAAATACAGAGCGAATATATCGTAGTATATATGACAGTTTAAATAAATACTTGTCTGACGTACTCGTTAGACTATATATAATTTCATATCAATTGTTTCGTATACTTCCTACGCAGTGGTTTGAATTACGAGCATTTATTTGTATGTAAAATGTTATTTTATACAAAGATTCCTTATAGGCGCGGTTGCCCGCGCCATAGTGAGCGTACGTGGGTTCAGGTCCCCGTGTGAAATTTTGTTTTCACTTCAAAATTTGTCTATCTTGTTAAGCATCAATTTGAATAAATCGTGCAACGTTTGCGTCTCGAGTAAAGTAGAATTTCAAATATTTTTTTATTAAACAATGCAAATCGTTTGCTGGTGCATGTTAAGTCAAAACTTTTAGCACTTATTTATTAGACATTAGGTCGTGCAAATTGTAAAGTACGTTTTGTTGCTGAAATGTAAAAATACGACCGAAAGCATTTAATTAATGTTGGTTTTGAAACAAGCGAACCTGTAACTGGTGTTAATTATGCTGCCTTTGGTGCGGTCTAACGACGAGTAAATTTATGCGGTTAAGAAAAATAACTAGGCTGCGTGACGAATACCTTTCAATTTCTTACTTCACGTCGTCGAATTAGATACATACGGTTTTGCTATTAAAGAATAGTTTATTATCTATCGAAAATTCCACGTTTTTCTTGCAATTTTTACAATTCTGCGAAAAATCGCAAGATTTATCTTGACACTTTTCTTAATTTATACTTATGATATGGTCTTTAGGCTTACGTTTTGTATTTGTTATTTATGTTACAGGCATTGAAATTAAAAAACATATAAGAACATAATGAGGAATTCAAAACTGCTCCAGTGGGCGCAGCATTCCAACAACAGCAAAAATCAGCCGAATAAAAATGGAGGTATGAAATTTCGATGATCAGATTTTATATTATTTGTTGAACAAATTGAATCTTGGTCAAACGTATTCTTTTTTATTATTTCATCCTTTCAAAATGGAATAATCTACTGTTTCTATATTCCCACATCCTTTGCTGATAAATTTATGTCTATACATAACGTTTTTCTTCGCAACTACCTACGCACGATGGTTATCGATAGACAAACCACGATATTCCGTACATTAATTTCTTTGGACAATTTAATGGAATAATAATGTTTATTCATGTCATGAACAAGAGTGAAATATAATAATTGTTATTAATTTGATTAATTATTCATATCTTATCGTTATTAATATTTTTTAACATTAATATTCCATTGAATGACTGAGTCTTAATAAGTTACAGTAGACATTTCAAAATTAAATTATATACTGTTTCACTGAACATTGACCAAATTGTATGTCTTATTGCAAATGCTATGTACAAATTAATTTTAGTTCTACGCCAACTCAAATTAATATTATTATACTAACTGAAACGAACAATTTTTTTCGTGAAAATGTAGTCGAGAACTCATGCAAATTAAATTAATAACTCTTATTAAATATAATAAATAATTAAATATATATTATTATATTTGTGAGTGGGAGGGGGGGGGGAGTTGAATATTTTTCTAGAAGAATCATATGCATAGTGACCAATTGAATTCTTTTTATTTTTTTTATTAAAGAAAAAAAATTTTGTTTACGATTATTTATTATTGAATTTGCTTTTCCAGGTCCGGGAACAAACTGGATACATCAGCCGGAAGCACTGCAGAAAGGACACATGGCCTACCTAGTCAAGGTATTGTAAATTTGTAAATATCAATAGGTGACGGCTATTTAGTTTTATTTTGAATTTAAACTTATTTAATTGAAAAAAAGCGAATGAAATAAATATTCATTATGTGATCAAGAAAAACATCCTATTTTTTCATTTCATTACATAAATTTCGCATATCAAGTAGCACATTAATTCAACATTCGTTCATATTATTATAAGAAATAAGTAATAATTAATTGGTGACCGATTGCGACTTTAGTACAAATTAAAATAACTAAATCATCACGAGTTAAAAAATGGTGATATATTACGGTAATCAATTCTGTTCGACTGTTTTCATTTTTTCATTTGTTTCGAATTTAGTAGTGCGACTCAATTGATTTGAATTGAAAATGATTGATTTACAATGATTTCCGGTTCACGGATATATGAAATAATAACTATATATATAAACCGCCAGAAAATATGTACAATTGTGCACATACGTAATTGCAAAATATGAATTAAAAAATCTAAATTTGAATAATGATTCATAATGTAAATTTCAAAATTGTTTTTTTTATTAATTAATTTTTTTACAAAATGATTGCCATTATTAGAACTTGATTTTTTAGAATTGTTCACAATGATTAGAATAATAATAGTCCAGTGATTAATGATCTTTGATCAAAAGTGCAAAAACAGTTTACATTGTGCATCGAATTAAAAATACTTAGCAATATAGTTAATTAAACTCAACTTCGTATAATCTCAGCAACATTGAACTATTCCACAATATAATCTAATAATTATTTTCAAAAATCTGTATATATTGTGTGATTGCGATTTAAGCTTAAGCAATCTATCTATTTAACCTTAACCAAACGATAGAATATCGTTCTAATTTATTGATAACTCAATATCATTATAATTATTGCTGCTGAATTGCATAAAAGGCATACAAACATACTTCACTTTTACGGTAAAAGTGAAAATCAGATGATTGCAATTATTTTGTCAGCGATAAATTATTTTTTATTATTTATTTTATATTAATCAAATCTGCGCCTTTATACTATTGGTATACCCCCCCCCCCGCCAAAGACTTGATACTAGTTAAACCTAAGGAAAAATTTTATATAAGAGGAATATATATCACATATTTGTCATATATATCACATATATGTCACATATACGTCCGCATATATGTCACATATATATCACATATATGTCACATATATGCCACATATATATCACATATATACCACATATATACCACATATAAACCACATATATACCACATATATATCACATATATGCCACATATATCACATATATGTCACATATATCACATATGTGTCACATATATTACATATATGTCACATATACGTGCGTATATATGCCACATATATGCTCACATATATTCCCCTTATATGTCCAATATATGTCACATATATACCACATATAAACCACTTATATGGTCCCTATATAAAATTTTTATCTGGGAAATAAAAAAATAATTTCTGTTATTATTTAGTTAAAAATATAATCAGTCGATTATACAATTGTTTGATAAGTAAGATTTGACGGTTGATAGGAAATAAATGTTTATAAAGATCTATTAAATAACTAGACGCTTTCAAAATAGACAAACGGATGTCGTGGGATCACTTTAACGACTTCCCTAATCGTTTTTAAAAGTCGTTGTTTCCGCGCGATATTTCTTTTATTCTCGCTTTCCGATGCTAATCAGTCCGACGCAAAACTGCGGCATCCACTGCAATTGAATTGATCTATAATTTGCACAACTTTGTTCATCCGCGCAAAAATTTTATATAACAAAAGTAAAATTGCTTTAGCCATAATGTAACGTGGTGTTGCGTATATCATTTCGCGATTATTGAGGTCGAGAAAAGTTATTTTCTAATTTACATTCGCGTGTCGTAATAATCGCATATTAGAGTAGCCGTAATTAAAACTTTATACAAATTCATTTATAATTCAATAAACATATTTTTCCTTTATTAAAAATAACCCCGATAAAAGTTATTTAGTATTCTAATGCATTCATATAGATGTTCAGGAAGAAATGAAGTTTAATATAAGAAAGAAAAAAAATGAGAGAGAGAGAGAGAGAGAGAGAGAGAAGTAGAAATTGAAATTTCAAGGTTCTGTTTATCATAATTTAAGTTTAATGAACTATACGTCAGGTGGGGTTAATCGATTTTTTTGCAAAGCGTTTGGGAAAAAAATTGAAACCTGTTTTTTGATTTAATGGTAACATTTTATATATAAAATATACTCAGGTAAAAATTGCATATACGGCGCATAAATGTTCCATATATATGCTACTTATTTATTACGCATATACGAGATATATAGGGTGCCATATATGTGGCATATATGTAACATATATGGGGTTCAATTACCATATATAGGCCATATAAGATATAACATATTGTGCCTTGTATAAAAAGATTCATCAAAAGGGCATTTATGCAATATATATGTGGTCATATATGCCATCATATATGCCCCTTATATAACATTTTCCAACAAACTCCATACAAAAACTAATTGTAGTTTATAAATAATTATTTAATATATAAATAGAAAAATGTCAAAAGGAAAGACAAAATGATTTTTTCTTTTCGCGCAAACATAAATTTTCAATTTCGTAGAAAAATTTAATAACGCGGAAATTTATCCAACGCTGATTATTCTTACGAGACGAATTACTCTAGGTAATTAACATTTGTTTATATTCAGTAAATTAAGAATGCATAATTAAATAATTCTGCAGAAATATAAAATACAATGGAAGACAAACGTAAAAGTGTAGATAAGTTTTGTTTTTCGAAAATTAATCACTTCAAAGAATCCAGTAACATTTATTTGCCATCCAATAGTTTGTTTATTCTTACGTATATGCATATGCGAATATTTTCTAGTTCGATGAAAAGCACCTTTTTCACTTTTCAAACGGATTTCACTTTTGCGGTGAAATGGAATTCTGTGTTTTGCTCAAAATCGAGCATTTATCATCTATTTGTTGGCAAACAGATGGCAAACTATTGACCATTCGGAAAGTGCTATTCACTTGTTCACACACGACTCAAAAAGTTCGCATAAATATTGTTTAAGCAAATATTTGTCGCGCGCCAAAAAAATTTTGTTTAAAAAAAATGAAATTATAAAGTTACTTTAACGCCAATGCATTGCGCGAAAGTTTACCGGAAATCCGTTTAATTATATGTAATTTATTGTACGATCGCACGTACGTATGCACTGATACAAAAGTGAAAAATTGAAACGATAATAATAATAAATAATCTACAAATTATAAATTAACACCGCGTTGTTAATGAAAGCGCAATTAGCAACGAGATTGGGTGAAATTGAAATTGATGGCACTTGACATTTCACCTCGCGTTGCAAAAAGCGCGCCCGATAAAATGTTATTTCTGCTTCTATTTTATGCGAAGTTTTACACGAACGCCAGTTTCGTGCTCTTAAATAACTGGAAATATTCGTGAGAATACGTATGATAAAGTTCGGTCGCACGTGCTTCTTTCTCAGAGCAAAGAGGGTGTGAGCATTGCGACACACGCAATAATCTTACACTTTCGCATAACTAACGTTAATTAAGCGTTCCACTTGTTTTGGACTAAAAATTATTGTATGGAGTTCGTGCTTGAGAAATGCTGCTTTTGTTAAGCATTCATACGTCAGAGCATTGGAAAACATTCTTGTTTTTTTCTGAGATACGAATCGAGTTTATTAATGAGTCAGTCTTCGTATATAAAAAAATACAAATTAATTGAAAATAGATAAATATCAAATTAAAATTGTTCGCGGAATTAAACGGAAAAATCTGGGAAACATTTTTCGTGACTAACTTCGATAAGTATAATTACATGTAGATCCGATCAAATTTGTTGTGTTAGAGTTAGAAGTCCTTTTCGGGAAAACCATTTATTTGAAACGTCTTTCCTATTTTGGTAGCGGCACTTGAATTTTGCGAGCATCTCGTGGCGAAACGCGTTTTCTACCACATTTTCAACGTCCCTGAACTAATAAACTTTCTTTGTTGCTAATTTTGGAGTTAATTCGTTTCCCAACACTTGATACGGTTTATATTTATCTTCGCGATAAAAGTATTTTGATTTCTCACGCATCTTTTTGTCCAGTAATAATTCTCTTGCGCCACGCGAGATCTGCTGTTGTAATCAGAGTTACGTCGAGAAAAGTTGTTTATCATTACTTATAAATAAATAATTAGCGAATTAATGTATTTTATATATACCATTGACAGTATTATGGGTATAATATGGAGC
>JABFPK010001552.1:0-11549 GCA_022817445.1 Habroteleia sp. ZL-2020
CATTACAGATTTTCTAAATTGTTACGAAACTAAGAAACAATAATTCATTCAAGGACTTGAGCGCCATTTTCTCAATTTTTTACACGTTCGAAAGTAAAAATATTATCATTTTGATACGAAATAAAAGTAAGAGGTGTAATTTCGTTTATGAGATGAGAAAAAAACAAAATTACTTCTTTTTTCCTCATTCGATTGCGAAACAAATAATTGTTGCTACATAAATAATCCCCCATACTCAAAGAATGGCGCTCAAGTCCAAATATAAACAAATATTTAAGAATATTATTTTTATTTTAAAAGACACTAACTCCGTGAATACAGTAAATTAAGAAAAATGACATCATTTAAACTATTTTTTTATTTAACATAATATTCTCCCATTAATTAAGAGTCGTCTGGATATTTATTTAAAAATAAATACAATAACAAAAAAATAATATTTAAAAACACCCTAACTCCGTTAAATCAGACTTGAGTTATCACCTTAAGGTGATGTCGAAGTTCTATAGTCACGGAATTAGTGTCTTTTAAAATAAAAAATATTCTTTTTGCAAATTTTTATTTTAAAAGACACTAACCCCGTGACTATAGAACTTCATCACCTGAAGAGGATGAGAAACGTCTAAGCTGACGGAGTTAGTGTCTTCTCAATTTTTATGAAAAATAAATTATAATATGGTTTTTGAATACTTTATTAAATAGATAATACTTTATTAAATAAAAAAATGGTTTTAATGATCTAATTTTTCTTAATTTACGGAAATCGTTTTTTTTTTCACCTCAAAAACTATGTCCATACCTACAGCAACAATTCATTACAAAAAATGTATCTTTTGCAAAAAAAATATTTTCCCAGAGTGAAAGAATCGTCTGAATATTTTACCCTCAATTTTTAAGTTTTCCTAACAAATATATTTAAAATAACCCTAATCCGTAAATAACGCTTGAACCTTCACCTTAAGATGAAATGTTATTTCCAATGTCACGGAGTTAGGTTGTTTTTAATTATTTCTTTCGCAATAACGAAATGACTGCTTTCAATCAATTTCACTCGACGCTTATAAATGACACCAATATGCGCATTGCACCGCTTCAATCACTTTTCAACAGTCATAAATGACCACAAAAATGATTTGCAGGTTGACATTATAATTTCCGAATGGATGGGTTACTGTCTGTTCTACGAGTCTATGCTGGACACGGTACTGTTCGCGCGCGACAAGTGGTTACGGGAAGACGGAATGCTGTTCCCGGACAAAGCGACTCTGTACATTTGTGGTATCGAGGACCGGCAGTACAAGGACGAGAAGATTAACTGGTGGGACGACGTATACGGCTTCGATATGAGCAGCATACGAAAGGTGGCGATCAGCGAGCCGCTCGTGGACGTCGTCGACCCGAAGCAAGTGGTGACAAACGCCTGCCTGATCAAGGAGGTGAACCTCTACACCGTGACCAAGGCCGACCTCGAATTCACCTCGGAGTTCCACCTCCAAGTCCGCCGAAACGACTACATCCAGGCTCTAGTCACGTTCTTCAACATCGAGTTCACAAAATGCCACAAGCGCATCGGCTTCAGCACCGCGCCCGACGTTCAGTACACCCATTGGAAGCAGACGGTGTTCTACTTCGACGACTACATCACCGTCAAAAAGGGGGAGGAAATCTACGGGGTGTTTTCGATGAAGCCCAACGCCAGGAATTACCGCGACCTCGACTTCACCATTGAACTTGACTTCAAAGGCGAACTCTGCCAAGTGAGCGAGTGCAACACCTACCGCATGCGCTGATGCCCTGCTACCGACGAGCCTTCCTCCCGCGTTTCCACGAGACTTATTGTAGTTGCTCGATTCAATGTGACTGTTCAAATCCGCGTGCTAAACACTCAGCGACCGACAACCAATCAAAGAACAAGAGTAGCGACGTGGACACAAACCAGGAGTACATGTATCGTTTCCTTTCAGCCGCGAATCGAGTATAATTTGATTTCGAGCATAATTAAACTGTCGTCTATAGAAAGATGTAGACTCGATCACGTATTTATAATTTTATTTATAAGCGCCGATGCAAGCGAAATTCAAACTTTTAACGGATACCTTTTAAAATTTTTACGATGAAAATTATTTATTTCGATACGCGGGCTGTGTCCAGGTGGCGCTTACTTTTGTTGTCCAATTGATTATCGGCTTTGGGTGGATTGCGGATTACCTGGATCCGCGAACGTCGTTCTAGTTTGCCAATAAATGTAGCCGCGCGCCGTTTTTAGTCGTAAACACGTTTATTTTTTCTTTTGTTCGCTCGTAAACGAGTTCCGCAAGGCCGCATCGTAATCGTATAGTTGACTATATATGATTGTATGTATGATCGAGCGTATGGTTGTATAGAGACGACGACGGGGACGGTCGTGTGCGATCATACAAATTTACATATAATTATGTATGGTTACGTGCCGTTGAAACCCATTCAATGATTTAATTGCAGCTTATTTGTCACGCTAAAGCCCCGGCACAACCTCGGTCGTTTCGGAGCAAACGGCAACATTTTTGACTCGGAATTAGCGCGCGAGCGTAACTCCGGCGTCGCAACAAAGCAAATCGCTCCTTTCCTTTGTTCCGACCAAAAAAATCTCTCGACATCAATTTGATACGTAGTTTGTAAGATTACGCATCGCCAAATACAGGTTAAGAATACGGTCCATTGTTCGGTCAAATGTAATTTCGACGTTTATTGCGCGCGGCGCAAGTGAGCATTTCATAAGCATTTTAAACAAGAATGATATCGGTATAAAACAATACGGAAGTCACGGTTGTATATCGATCACTGAAACGAACAATGGCAAAACGTATAATAAGAAGAGTGACTTTTATTGTATGTTTTAGGCGTTTTATTTTGGAAGCTGATTTCGCGGCACAATTACTGAAAGGGTGGTTCGAACAAATGAAAATAACCGTTATTTGTAAATACATGAAATGCTTACTTCGTTGCGAGAATAATTATTATCTTCCGATTTCAGGTAATCTGCACGAAATATAGAACACGTCGTTTTGTAATTTTTGTGTATTAAAATTTAAAACACTTGATTTTTATTGTATATTATTTTGCTTCTGCGGAGGACGAGAGAGCCGAGCAAGAATTTTGCTTTCTTCATGAACACGGATGAAAAAAACAAAGAAACTATAAATGCAAATCATATCTTAGAATATACTTACTTTTCATTTTGGTTCAATGCTTTTCTCAAATTGACTTATCTCACAATTCATTATTTCTACATTCAATTTCCACTTTTGCAGTATTCTTAATGGATAATTTATTTTTATTTTCGATATTTGTATTGCAAATTTACATTTGTACCCTAACATTAAGAGTTTATATTTATTAAAAGTAATATGATCATGTGGTTCTGAATTGTAATTTGTTTCTCTTATAATTTATCTCGAGCAGTGCGTTTTCATTTACTTAGTTCGGTTTTATTGACGAAAATTTCTTTCTTTCTGTCGAACAACGTTTACCATTATTATACAAATAATACAAGTACTTTTATAAACAGATAAATTTGAATAAAATGTTTATATAAATTTGTTTAATTACGAGGTTTTGGAAATAATTGAATTCGATATATTAAATTGGATAATGATAAATTTAAATTATATATAACCTATCGTTTCTGTACAAATAAGAAATGCTTTTGTATTAAGAAACCATTCTTACGTTTAATTAGTAAAAGCACGTTACATTGGTACATTATTTATTTTCCATTCTTAGACTTGGAATGTAAATGGAGAAGATTAATACAATATATATGCATTTTATATTATAGATGTTTGTTAACGAAACATTAACTCTAAAAGGGAGGTGGTAATGTACCGGGTTGTATATTTGGAACGTTTATATATGGCACTTGAGCAGGCGAAGCGGGATACCCTGTTGGTAATGCCGGAGATTGCGGTGGTCGAATTGGATATCCAGAAGTTATGCCACCAGGTTTTAAAGTCTGCAAAGTGTAAAACTTAATTTTTTTGGTTTAGTATGTGCATCAAAAACTTTATCATTAGAACTAAAAGTATCGATAAATTGATGTTTAATTAAATAATCTAATTAATCATTTTTAATTAGTGTTAATTAATAAACTAACTAGTACGTTTAATTGATTAAATCAATCAAAAGTAAAATAAAGAGTATAAATTTGTTTTAAATTAGAAAAGAAAAATCTTAGAAATTTAATATGCATTTATTGGTACGATATTTTCGTTGTGAAAAACGCATAAAATTATACAATGGTCAAACCAGTGTTTTATAGTGGTAAAATAGTAATATGTGAGCACAAAAATTTCTCCAGCGCCGTACGTTATTAGTGGACTGCGGATATTTATGCAAAAAAGAATTTCTGGGAATTGGGCTGTAATATTGGCATATATGAATATAAAAAATATTTTTAATTTATTTTATAAGTGCATATCACAATATGCAAAATATATGCACAATAAAAAAGCATTTTATATGCAGGATAAATGCAAAATATTCAAAATAAAAATATCTATATTTGTGCTTTATTAACAAAATGTTATTTGTTGAGATTAAAAATGACACCAAAAATCGATATATATATATATATATACAAAAATACAAAATACTATTTAAATGGCAATAAATAGCTAGAGTTTTTTTAATTATATAATAATAATAATATTAATAAAATATACATTTTATGCAAAAATATGCATTTTATGCAAAAAATATGCATCTTATGCAAAATATGCAATTCCATGCTGTTGCATAAATATCCAGTCTAGTTATTAGTGATGCAGTTGTATACCCCACTTCGCTTATCAATTTCGCTCAAAGTTGTATATCAATTTGATAAAGATTTCTTATAAAATTACGTACAGACCACGCCTATCTATAGCTTATTTGCAAGAGACATTTACCAAATTGGTATACAAGTCCGAGCAAAATTGTTATAAGGATTGAGGTACTAAATGAGTGTAAATATTATCATTTTAATGCAGAGTTCTTTTCTTTTTTAGTATAACATCATGTTGTACTTAAATTGTATGCATTTTTAACACAATTTCATTCAAATTTGTATCTATTTTTATAAAGAATAATTACATTAAAATTGTAAGCTCTATTAAATTTGTAAGATTTTTCCTTCCGTCTAATATTTAAATTATTTTTAAAGATTTTTAAAGATACCTGGCTTGGTTGTTGAATTGGTATGGAGCCATTGTGCGCAACATGATTACTAGGGGGTTGTCTCATATAATATTTATCATCGGAAAAATTATTATCTTTATGTTCAACAGTATGCAAATTTGTTAAATAAGCTGAAAAGAAATGTTTATTAAATGGTTATTAAAAACTAAAGTTCTACTATTCATGTAATATTAATTATAACACACAAGTACGCAAATAAGAATGACACTTGGATGACTTTAAACCTGCATGTAATTAAAATACTTCGGAAAGATATCTTCGAAATAAATATTACCTTGGTGAGTCGACGTCGATACTTGAGTTCGATTGTTTGTCAAATAAAGCGGCTTTCTAGAATCTGGCTGTGTTTTTGGACTTGCATAAGAAAAAGCACTTTGGACTACTGGTGCGGGATAATAAGTTGTCGATGGATATTGATTATTTTCTGTCGATAAACATATTTTCGTATAATTAAGTATTCTTTTGTGTTCACATATTAAAAATGAAATTAATTCATATTAAATAATTAAACGTATGAAATTGAATAGTATATAAATAAATAAACACAATAGACAATATTTCATAACTATATACAAACTGCTTTTTAAATTTGAAAATGAATAAATATTGAACTCACTGTTCCAGAGAACAGCACGAGTATCTTCGGGTCTCCTTACGATATCCTCATATTCTGTAGTAAAAAAATATATTTTTTTTATTAGTTTTAATAAAAATGGCGTATATTACATTTATTAGTTTACGATGTAACAATAATAAAGTGGCTCGTCATTTTATGAATACATACTTGTGTGAAGTGTTGGATTATAAGGTTGCAAAGAAGATGGTTTATATCCATAAGTCGAATGATAAGATGTTGTCGGCGGAGGCGATGGAGAATGTGGTCTTTTTATTGTTGACTGTTTATATAAATACAGAAAAAAGTTAGATTAAAAATGTAATAAATTATTTCTGGAAATAAACTCTTTTATATTATTATTTTGTTACTGATGAGTTGAAAAATCTCATGCACTCGAACTCCGCTCTTTTTACATCGTTGGAACAGAAAAATTGTTTGTTATTGGATGGCAGTTGATGCATTTTTTTAAAAATGAACAGATTTATGTAAATAGAGTGGTTGTGTAAATAGTTCGGATATAAATAGCGCAGAGTTTGAGCGTATCTTATGTCTGCAAAGTTTTAATTATAAACTTAATTTAATGTAATAATTTTCTAAATATAACTTTTGCAAATATCTTACATTCGACAGCAATGAGGGCGTCGACAACGCAGAGACTTTGTAAGGTAAATTGCGATTTGGCATTGGTAAATACATCTGTGATTGAGACATACCGGGTTCGTGTAAAATGTATCGGTAAACCGTATCCGAAGGCTCACTGTAATCATTTTTTTATAATATAAACAATAATATAACAAGGCAAACTAAATTATTATTCATTATTTTCAAAATTAAGGTAATATCGCAAGTCTGCTTTAACGGAGCTTGGGTGTTTTTAAATATTACTTTTTTGTTTTTAAGTAACTATTTAGACGATTCTTAATTAATGGGAGAATACTGTTTAAATAAAATAATGTTAATGATAGCATTTTTCATCAGCTGAAGTATCAATCAATTTTACTGAAATTAATGCTGTTTTAAATAATATTTAAATGAGAATGCATTAATGTTTATGATTATATTCACGCGACTTTATCAATTTTGGAAATTGTTATTCATAACAAGTGGTTTGACTTATTTAAACATTAAATTCATTATGTGAAACAAATAATTAAAAACACACTATTAACTAATTTAAAAAATGGTTACTTTTACTATATAGGATGGTGAATTTTAAATTGACCATATTTTTTGGTTATGAATGTCATGTTAATAAAAATGCGTATGAAGTTCCAAACGCTTTTTTTTTCAACGAATTATTTAACTCATCAATTTGATTAAGTTAATCATATGTAATATAATTAAATAAAAGTAAAGAATTTGTTCTAGTTATATGCAATATTATACAATTTCAATATATATTATTATTGAAGATATTTAATTAAATATGAAGTAGTACTTTATATTTATTTATAACTACTTCACATACATTAATAAAAATATAATTTTCTGTAACAATTGTTTATGATTGTAGAAATAATTTTATGGTGCAACTTTTATTATAAGGTGTTTGTAAATATCTTTTTCCGAGCAATGAATTAATAATTAAAAGACTTTTCCGCAATTCTTAATAGATTGGAGAACGGTAAATAAATACTTAATAATTTAAATTTTCTTAATTCTTGGAACTTGTTTTTTATCACCTCAAAAAGTAGTTCCAAACTTACATTAACAATAGACAACAAAAAATATACCTTTTGCAAAAATAATATTCTCTCGAAGTGATACAACCGCGGAAAAGTTTTAATTAGTATTTTTAGGTTTTTATAAGAAATCTATTTCAAATAACCCTAATCTATATTGACGGAATTAGCATCTTAAAATAAAAATAATATTCTTAAATATTTGTTTCCATTTGAACTTGAGCGCCATTTTGTGAGAATGAGAGATTATTTATGTATCAAAAGCTATTTGTTTCACAATCGTATGACGACAAGAGACATAATTTCATTTTTTCTTAACTCACAAACGAAATTACACCTCTTACTTTTATTTCGAAATTACTTACTTTTTAATTTGCAATTATATTGTAATTAAAATGTAATTTTAACGAGCCACGCTGTGTTCATAATTGCTGGGAAAATAATCTGATGTACGAATATTTAATTTTAGTATTAATATAAGAACACAAACTGTCAACAAAGAGGAATCCAGTATTGACCAAATTACAAATCGTCGTTAGCAGTTTTTGTCCTAACTTTGCAACTATAATTAAATATTCGTACATCACATTATGAACACCACGTGGCTCATTAAAATTACTTATTAATTACAATATTAATGTAAATTGAAAAGCAAATAATTCCGTGCATATAGCACTTTGTCCTCCTCTTAATGTTTCTTAGTTTCGTCCCAATTTAGAAAATCTCTAATGTCGATAATTGTGCTTTGAGCAGCACCTTAAGAAGAAATTAATATTAAAATGATGAAATTAATTTGTTATAATGCACGTGACATAATACAATTGTAAAAATGCACAGAAAATTACCTAGATTCCTTCATTTGCTTTTTCTTATTATCTTCCTCGGTTAAAGTCTTTTTTAACTTGAGAAATAATACATGCTTCTTGTCTTTCAATTTTTCTACTTTGCTTTCCAATTCTGCTATTTGTTGCCTTGTTTCGACGAGAGTCATTACGTCTTGCTTTTGTTGTCGCTCTCGTTCTTTTCGTTGCTTTTCTTCCTCTTCGTCTGCCTCTTGTTCTAAAATATTTTTAAATATAGTTTTATAATTTTACTATTTTTATAAGAAATTAAAGCAAAGCAAGCATGTAAGAAATAATTTCCATTTTCAGGTGAATATTTTTAAATCTATCAAAATTATATATACGGAACGTGTCTATTCGTAAAAAAACTGGAAACGGGAGACGGGATACAGGAAAAACGAGAAAAACCGGAGCATAGCGTTGCCGATGTCATACCGATAAAAATACAGGAAAAACACAAAAATATTCATAGAAAATATATTCATGTTAGAGTAAGTTTATATTAAAAAACATTAACAAATAAATAATTTAAACGCATAAAATAAGTTTATATCTTTAAAAAAGTAACAAACAAATAATTAAAACACGGAAATAGTTTTGTAAAATGTATATGAAAACAATAAAAAATTGCATTTCCTTTATTTACTTAATATATTTAAAATATAAATAAAATTCAAACATTATATTAACGGGGGTAACGGAAGTCTGCTCCCACGGAGTTAGGGTATTTTTAATTTTTTTTTTTTGGTATTGAATTAGTTATTCAGTAAATATTCAGACGATTTTTAATTAATGGGAGAATACTACGTTCAATAAAAAAATAGTTTTACTGATGTAATTTTTCTTAATTAAAAAAGTCTTAAAAAAGTCATAGAATCGCCTGATTATTTTAACCTGAATTTTTACGTTTTCATAAGAAATATATTTGCAATAACCCCCAAAAAATATATGCATTGTATGGCTATAATTTTTCAAAAATCACAAAAATTGTTGAAATAAATCAATCCAATTGTTACGAATAACAATTTCCCGAACTGATAACTTCGCGTGAATATAATAATAATGATTAACGCATTCTCTCATTTAAATATTATTTAAAATAATACTAATTCTAGTGAAATTGATAGATATTTCATCTTAATATTGAGTTGAAATATAAAACATGTATTTCAAATTCCTGTTTTTTCCGTATTTTGGCATACCAAAAAGTGACAGTAGCAATGTTATGCTCCAATTTTTTCCGAATCCAGTTTCCTGTTTTAGGATGCAAATATATTTGCATATATATGTAATAAAAATAATAAAATATGAATAAAATTAAAAATGTATTCTTTTATCTTTAGTTTTATATTCACGTTAACTAAATTGATTTTTACTCAAAAACTGTGTGTGTTTAAATAATATAATTACCTTCTTTCTTACGTTGTCTTTCTTTGCAAATATATGATTTAAGAGCTTGAAACATTTCGTCGCTTATTTTTGGGCGAGATTGCGTTGAGACAGCAGCCGGCATTCTACTTTATCTTTAAATTCTTTATTCTCTATAATTACAGTAATTTGTTAATGACAATGGAAAAAAAAATTTGCTTTATTGCATGCGTTTATATAACGTTTCGTTTAGCAGTAGTCCAGTAGTCGTACATTCCTTAACCTAAAACCGAGAATAATCGTAAAGATTACTTTGATTTAATATTTTAATTATGAAACTAAACTGTTTAAATGTAAAAATATATCAAATAAAGGATACAAACACTTTTCAGAAAAAGTAGTTTAAATTACATCAATAATTATTTTACTAGATACTTACATAATGTATATATTTATACCTATATATTGAATGTAATGCAGAAGTGATTAATAATGTAGATTAATCTTAAGAAAAAATAAGTTGAATTATTATCGATTGTTTACTGTGCGCAAAATGAATATTTCTAACAATTTCAGGTTAAGTTATTAAGCACTGCATTGCGTTATGAAATTTATAATAACGAGGCTGTAAAGTCAATTTGTCGTTTGTTGTGTGAGTCGGTAGATACTGTAAGAGGCAGCAAGAACGCGGCGTACAATCAAAATATGTGCAATAAAAGTAATGTCTGGGAAAATTTAAAGATCACAATTTACGAGATACACAATTTACCCAAGTTCGAATCATTCGGATAACGACAGATTGTGAGGTCTATATATGTATATATATGTATTCCCACTGGTATATAGTAGAATCAGGTAGATAATAGATGTATAGTAATACTAGAAGATGCACTGCCACAGTTTTTTTTCGTTTTTTTATAGAGCCGGAAAGTGACGGAAAGCTTACCGAATGGTGCCGAGAGGCGAGAGTAGACGGGGAGAACTCGTAACGCTCATATTTCCACTTCTGCGCGTGCGCTTTGTATTACCTTAGTGAACATTTGTGGGGATGGGAATGATGGGATATCAGATGGACGAGATTTCGGGGGGAGAGTCATTTAAACGACACGATATGTATGAAGCTTTAGTTTCAGCAATGGCAGAAGCATTATCCTTCTACGCAGAGCTGCAAGATGCGACGATTTTTTATCATTTTGTCTTCTTCTTGCTTCATGATATCCCTTGAAATAGAGCGAGAAACTGTCGCCAGATCTTGCAACTCTTCTTTACGTTCCAACGGCGACAACCTAATGGAAAACCAAGCCGAGAGAATAATTGTAATTTTTTAAATTCGTCAAACCTGTATAAAAAAATATAATCCTGTAGAGTATACAAAACATAACATTTTCACCTGTTTCTTTATTTCGTACGATGTTCCAATAAACAATAAACAATAAAAAAGTAAAAACTATATTTTTTTAACGCACGTTTTTCAATTAAAATCTGGCGTTTTATACAATTAAAATCGCGATATCTCATTCAATTATAGGCCAAATCACTTGCTTCTTTCGGAAATATAAAGAGGAGGCTTCATTGTTATTGATAAACTTGAACAAGTTTATAAAATACAAAAAATACTTAATGTAAATTTAATGTGAAATAGAACCACGTTTTGTTTACTTTATATTAAAAAAGTGTATGACGAAAGTTGCAGAAAAGTTTCAGTGAGAAAGTTGTTCATTATTGTTTGAAGAATATTTTGACAATGTTACAAGTCAAAATATTAAAAAGTGTAAAAGTTATGACCATTTATTTATCAGCGCTGCACCATCTCGTGCGGCTCATATT
>JABFPK010001553.1:0-11549 GCA_022817445.1 Habroteleia sp. ZL-2020
GACGGGAAAAGGGAAACATGACGTTTCTGTTTGGCTCATTTTTATTTGCAGTTTGACGCGCGCGCTCGCTCGGCGTAAAATTGATTTGGTACAAAAAATGTCGCGACGCGACACGTAAAATGCGCGCATTTTCGCTAATTTGAACGGTGCTGCGACGCCTCGCCGGAACCCTTTCCCGATTGGTTTTGCGTCCCTCGCTGCGTCCCGGGGCGGGGCGGGGGTCGTGGGGTTTCCCGTCTAACCCTCCGCCGTGACGTCGGCGCCCCTCCCGGCGCGTTTCAGTCGCGCAAAGTGCTTCCATGTCAAATCTCATTATATCCGTATTTTTATGCTCCGCCGGCAACATCGGGGCTTCTCTCTCCCGATGCGTCAGACTGCGCGCTTACCTTCGTTTCCACGTTTCCACGTTTGCACGTTTTTTCGCCAGTTTAAGATTCCGCTCAAACGAACGAATTAGCTCGCACGTTACGTGTAATATTTATTCCCACTTTGTCCATTTTGCTCGTGCTCATTCTTCGAGCCCAAAGAGGCTTTGCTGTTATCTCGCGGCGTTTTGATTGCAGCTTATTGCAGAGATAAATGGGATATCGGGCGCCTACGCAAATTAAATTTTCAAATTACTTTTCAGACTTGGAGCTTTTTCGCCCCCACTTTTTCGAACCAAGTCCACTTCTTCCGCGTTTCGTCCGGCGCAAAATCAATTTCGCCCTTCCAGTCAAAATTAATTGTTCGAAAAGTAGCGTTCAATTTATTTTCGGTTTCGTCACAATTCAACTGCATTAGTCGTCGCGTTTGTCGCATATTTCAGAATCGCGTGCAACGCTGATGACAAATTTTACGATGCAAAGTGCTAATTCAATAACGGCGAATAGTCAAGACAAAGTATCTTTTGAACAAACATTCGCGAAAATAAATTTAATTTTATTCAAACAACTTTGTTTGATAAAAAAAAACTGAACTTGCAAAAAACTGAAATGCGTACAAATGACACGAATCGACTTCATTTCGTTATTGCTTTTGCGAATTTTAATTAATGCACTTTTTTTTAATTTTTTTTTTAATTTTTTAGCAATAAATGTCGTTGTCTCAATTTACTGGTATATTTTACCAAGATTTTTTGTATATATATCTTAGTTAGAGCAATTTATTATTGTTTTAGACAATAAGGTCACAATAATTATAAGTTCTAGAAATATTTAATATGTACCCATATAAAAGTTTATATATGGGATACATATAGAACATATATGGCTACATTTATCGCAGATATATGTTCATTTTTGCACAGGTACCTATTTATATCTCCCAGAAAATGTAACAAATTGCACCATACTGTATAATACATTTTTTAATTTGTTCCTAAATAATCTGGAAAATGTAGATTTTTAAATATTATTTTTCATTGTATACATGAATTAAAATAACAATAACTTCTTAATTTATCGCGTATAATTTAACATTTAACATTATCAAATATTGAAACAGTTATTAAACAATTCATCTTCGCAAGTTTTGAATGATTCAATATAGTAATTCAAACAGAAACGAATATTTTAATATTCAATATTTGCAATAAACTTCGAGTCACACACACTTTTATATATTTTTGTTCACTCATTTGTTTGCTGATTCAATATATTATTTTACTCGAAATAATACCCGACTTAGTCGACATTCGTTACTACAAGTTGAAAAGCAACGAAGTATTTGGTTATAACTTCTTGTTTTTTTTTTTTAAATCAAATTCAAAAAGTTATATTTAATAACAGTTTAGCGGGAGACTTTTTACAACCGAAAAGGGTAATGAATTTTCAGTGGTTATAAACAATGTCTAATTAAAACTAGCTATTGAAGTATGCAACAATATAGGAAATGTCATACATTATTTACTAAGCAAAGTTCAAGCTTTCAATTTAAAGTCATATTAAACTGCCATGACTTTGCGGTAAAATATCTGTTACATTGTGTATACGTCTGATAGTTGAATCTAAAAACTTTTGACACGTTCTTTACAAAATGGAAAAGCAGTATCGACGGTCTGTTATTTGCAATAAATATTTATAAATTGAATTGTGATTAATTTAATGCAACGCGACTGCTTTAAGTTCAAAAATATGAATTTTCACTTGGTTTCAGAATAAATAACGAAACCAAGAATAGAATCGGTCGTGCGTGTCCCATTTAAGAATTCAATGATTGATTTGACAGTTTTACATCAAAGTATTAAATACTGGTAAAAAGCGCGAAAATAAATATCTGTTTAGCATGCGTCAATGTCAAAACCTCTTTGTTATATTTTGATTTAAACATCAATTATTACAATAATTAACTTTGCATTAATTTAATCAAAATAATTAACAATCCAACTGTCAACTATAATTTGATTTATAAGTTTCTATATTGGTGTTAAAATTTGATGGAAATAGGTCTGATGTTTAAGAGAACAGAGGAGAGTGTTTTTGCAACCAATGAACGGCGTCTCTTAACCAAGTTAATAAGACCCTTTTCAGTTAAGCTAATTCGTTGCTCAATTAGCCGCTAAATTGAGCATTAGATTTTGACCAGCCTCAAAAGACCGAGTCGTGCAAAAATCTATTTAGCCGTTATTACAATTATATAAAATTATTATATTTTCCTGTGTAAATACAGAATTTAATAGAATGACACCCTAAGAGTGCCTATGTAAATGTGTATACTAATTGTTTTATTGTTCAATTCTATTACACTCACAAATCAATAACAAAAAATAATTTAAAAACATGGCGACGAATAAAAAAACAATTAAATAGTTTGGTTGGCTACAATTAGTTAATTCACACAAAATTGTTTATGTATGGCACAGATATGTCTGAAGATTTCATATATGGAACATGTATGGAACATATATATTCTTTTTTACATGGATAGACATCGAGTATCTTCAGTAGCCCAATGGCTAAAGCGTTGGATCGGCATCGCAGCGTCCCGAGTTCGAATCCTACAGCGGGCGACGTTTTTTCGAACGAAATAATTGTATATTTCTAAAAATGTAATACAACAACTTTATCTATGTCAGAGTTTCTTATACTATATGCATGAATAGTGTAATTACGGTGTGCTTGTTGTTGGTTCATATAATTTAGTTATGTTTTTTTATTTAACCGTATGAACAAAAAATTTGGTTGGTCATATTTCTACTAAATTCTCGTGTTGGCAAAATCAAATTTGTGTTAACGAAACAAAGTATTTTTATGGGCGTATAAAACAAAATTGAAACAAATTCCATAATTATATAAATACGATTAGGAATATAAATATAGCAATACGAGTCTATATATAATATCCTGGAAGTCTCTATTAAAACACGTTCGGGCGTCTAGATTCAACGTGGAAATTGAAATGCAAATTATCGTTCAACGCGGTAATCCGTATTTGAGACACGTAAAGGGACAAGCTGCGTGTAACGCCGAATGTGTTCGAATTAAAGGCGAATCCGTTTTGATTTCATTCAGAACCCGATTAGAAGTTACCGAATATTCCTGTTGCGCGCGCAAAGTGAATACTTTAAATGAACGAATCCACTTATCTCGATATCAATTTACAATTGTTGATCAACAATTTTTGAATGGCTTATTTTCACGCGTTCCGTTGCAATCTTTTCATCGCGAACTGACTTTTAATTTCTTTAAATCTAAAGGAAACCTTTTGTGGTGACCTAATTTTGGTAATTGAATAATGCAAATGCAGCAGTCATTTTGCACAAGTATTTTCACGTAAATTGGTCAAAATTTTACTCTTAAATATTCCAATAATAATAATAATAATAATAATAATATTAATAATGAAATATTTATTTAAACAGCTTTATTATCAGCTTTTTGAGGAATTTCAAATATTTAAATGAAATATTTGTTTGTTGTGATCATATTATGTTTGAATTAAAAATCATTAAATATGCGTTTAATTAATTCATTTTAATTAATTATTAGCATATTTATGTTTTAGATTCGTAACGTAATTCTACTTCTAATCACTAGACAAAACATCAAAATTAATTTAAAATACAAAAATCTAGTACACAAATTGTGATTCATTAAAATCAAATTTAGCTTGCACGACAATTGATTTGAATATCCATATCCATATGCAAATGTAAACCTCGAATATTAATTTTCTGCATTCCGCATTTAAGTGGAATTATTTTTTAGCCAAGAAATTGCTTGACAAATGCACGATCTATTATGAACTAAAGTTGATCACTTTCACTTTGTACTCGTATTTGAGCGAATTATCACACGTGTGTTAAACGAACGCGATTAAAATGTATATATTAATAAACTTTGATTGGGAGAGGGGCTGATCTCTCTCTCTCGTGCAATATGCTCTCTATCTTCCACCATTGTACACATTCATTAATGCAGTATTTAATGCATTTTGAATTATTAATATCAATAATTATTTTGTTATCTTGTAATCGCATTCATCTTATAATTTATAAAAAGTAATCATATTGAATCTGCCGAATTGAAGAGATAGTACTTTTTTTTTGGATGGTAGTCATTTTGTCGAAAAATCATTTTATCGCCCCTATCATTTTATCGCCACTATCATTTTATCGAAAAATCATTTTATCATATTTTCATTTGATTGAAATCTCTTTTTATCGGCATTATCATTTTATCTCTCCCAACACCGTTCTAAACGCCGCCATTGTTCTAAAAATAGTCGTTTATCAAATATGAATGCGCATCCTCTAAGCTATTTTGATTTATATGTATCGTCATCGACAAAAGGATGATAAAAATGTTGCAAACATCAAAGAACATTTAAAATCTGACTCTCGCAATATTCATAATACATCGAGCGATTTTCATTTTACGATCCAGTTCGTTTCAGACATAAAGAGGCGAGACATTTTGGCATCGAAGTGACACAAAGTGGTGGCAACGTCTTGTCGAGTTCGCAACGACGATTTCCATCGCGGCGAATGGAAAATGGACTTGCGGTCTCGGCGACCCTCCTTCGGGCAAAATAAATACGTCTGGCGGTATTATGTCCTCGGGCTAAAACTGGACCTTGGCCAGGGATTCCGGCCAATCGGTCCGACCCGATGCGAATCGCATTTTCATTATCGTTTCAATTACGTCGGAAAGCCCAAATTGCGCCGACACGCGTGTTTCGCGGTTAATCACGGCACAAACGCTGCCCGATCGTCGCGCGTGCGCTATCCAATATTCCACCCAATCCTGCATTTTTTGCCAAAAGTACCAGCCGCAAATTTGCCAGCCTATTGCTTCTAATTCTGTAACATCTTTTTTCTAATTTCTACGTGCAACTATTGCTTTTTTAATGCTTGCATCTTTCAAATCATTTCCAATCCTGGCGACAACGATGGGAATTGGTCAATTTCATCTTATAGGTTCGAGGCATTTTTTTTCTTCATAAATACAAATTATTCCAAGTAACAATCGATACCTATGTAAAAGTGAACATATATGTGAGCTAATTTATATATGTGCCGTAAATGTTGCCGTGTATGAGCCATGTATGTAGCTATAAATGGGAATCCACAAACATATATGTCCTATATATGTCTTAGCTCACATATATGCGACATATATTTTACTATATATGTGATATATATTTTGCCATAAATTTAGCCATATGTATCATATACGTTGTTATAATGTGATATACATTTCGCCATAAATGTAGCCATATATTTGCCATATATGTGCCACGTATGTCTTATATATAAATGTTTAGTTGGGTAGGTATAATTTATAGCAAAGACTATAAATAAATCAATAAAGACTTGATTTATACTTGAAGAAGACAAATAAATGCTGGGTATATAATAAATTAAATATTTGTTTGTTTGCAAGCTCGAACAACGCAAGCCTGTGTCTGTTTCATTTAAATCCATTATAATATATTTTGCTTTGATAACAAGATGCTGATATATTGTTTCACTTTTGAAAACAGAGTAAAAGTTAAAAGACTCGGATCGCCGTTCCAGTGTACTTTTTCGAAGAGAAAATGAAATCATGAGAAATTGCGTATTATGAAATCAGTGCAAGTTTATAATGCATATACATACAATTAGTCGCAATTTGTATCACAAAAGTAAAAGCTGTATTGCGTTGGGTTTACATACCGAGAAAAATATGAATCATTTTAAGAACCACATCTCTATATAGTTAAAATAAAAATTGTCATGGTAACCATAATAACGGTTGCGTTTATACTATATTATATTATACTCAATTTCCAGTCTAACTATATTTAATGATTCAAATTATACTTTAATTTAATGGTTAAATATGGTTAAAGTAGCTATTAAATATGGTTATGTTAACACCATTTTCTTGACGAGAATGCTATCTGTGGAATGAAGTGGTTTTTCGAATTTAATTTATTTCATTGCGACAGATTTTGATACTCATCATCGATATGTGAGTAAATTAAAAAAAAATATATCCTCATTAATTTATTTATTAATTCAACATATTTAAAATATATTTTTGTAATTAAATATATATCTCTAATGAAATAATAAAAAAGAAATGCATTCTAATCAGATATACAATAAAGTGGACATGTGTCGTGTCATGCATAAATATATTAATGAAAATTTAAATTTTTATATTTATTTTTATATATATATTTTAAATATTTTATATTTTAATAATTATTATTGTTGAAAATAATATGTTTATTAACATGGTGTTTATAACCATAAAAAATGGTCAGATTTAAAATGCACTATTCCAAATAGTTACAGTAGCCATTTTTTTCTCCGAGTGCAAGAGCCTGTACAATGACATTTGTCAATTATTAATTTTTCTTAAAAGCATATACTGCATTCAGCTTTTTTGCGGAAAATGTCTCAGGGAAATAGAAGAGATTGCAAACTTTTCTTCGGTTAAAGTAATATTTGTTTTTGTAGAGAATGTATTAAGTAAATTATGCTAAACATGCAAGTTTTGAGAAGGAATAACTAATACAACGGAAAAGAAGAAAAGTAATAACGGATTTAATTATAACAAAATGAGTGTTGCACGTATACCTTTCGTCAAGTTTGGACAAAAACTTGTTTCAATTTTTGCATCCTTCAATTCTTTCCGGCACCTAACCTATTTCTTTACGCATAAGTTTTAAAAACTACAAAATGTGTTGACAGCCTCGAGCTAGCCGACTTCTTTTTTGTGCCGTTTTAGCTTTTGTACTTTTAATCTATAAGTTGCTATAGTTTAAAATGACCTTTCCCAAGTTAAAACAGTTTAAAGCGACGCAACGAAAAAATAACCCAATACAGCTTAAGGCTAATCAAGTTTATAATAGAAATAGAAAACGTTTGACTTTATCCGTTTATTGTTATCCTTTTTATAAGATTCCAAACGTTCTATTCGTTTCGATTAACACTCTAAAAAAGGTAATGTTGAAAAAATATGTGTGAGTATTTTGCGCAGATAAAAAATCTCCACTTTACGACGTCTTGCCCGTTTAAATCTTGCCTTTTATGGCAATTGTTTTCATTTCGCCCTTTTTAACAACTTTTTTATTAGCACTTATTACACCCGCGTAAATATTTGTATAAAAATTAATTAAATTTCAAATAATAAAAAATGAAATTCGATCAAACATACAAACTTTATAGTCCATAATTTCATATAATACTGCACTCGGAAAAATGTTTTATTATGTGAAATTAAATAGTTTGGCTGGCTATAATAATTAGTTGACCCAAATACAATTTATTGGTTGGCATAACAAAATATTTTCTTATAAATATGAAATCTTATTAAAAAATAATAGCGCAGATATTTAATATTTTCTTCATATTTATACAATATTTTATTTTATATTTCTAAATATTTCGTTTTCACCAAAAGACATGCTTATTAAATATATTTTATTTATTATATATATTATAATTTTTATTTTTTTATTAAATATTTTTTTAAACGTAATGCAATACCCATGTAGAATGATTATGACAACAGATATGTCTGCGGATTTCATATATATGGCACATATATGTTTGTGGATTTTATATATGACAAAATATATGGTACATATATGATCATTTTTATATGGGTAGACGTCGAGTATCTTCAATAGTCGTAGCAGTGTCCCGAGTTCGAATCCTACAGCGGGAGATATTTTTTCGAACGAAATAATTGTGTAATTATAAAAATGTAATTCGAAAATTTTATTTGCGTATGTGTGTCAGAGTTTCTTATACTATTTGTATGAATAGTGTAATTATGGTGTGCTACACCAACTCAAATTGTTGGTTCAGATAATTTAGTTACACTTTTGTTATTTAGTTAGTTATTTAAAATTATTTAGTTGAATGAACCAAAAATGGCCATATTTCTACTAAATTATTTTGTTTTTAAAAGCAAATGTTCGTTGACGCAATAAAACATTTTTCTGTGTATAGATTTTTTTATACAAAAAATACTCAAATTATTTGTCTACCTAATCAAATATTTCTATCTTCATTTAAACAAAGATTGCATTACTCTGCATTACCAATACGTAAAAATTGTTATTGCAATGCTGAATGAATCATACATTTTTTAATAACTAAATTTTTGCCGTATCATACCGTATTTTAATTGAAACTTATATTATTATCGAAACGAATATATTATTTTAAAAAATTAAAAATAGGCATTAGTCTAGCGCTGACGGAACGCGAGGCTGAACAAGTCTAAATCGGAAGAACAATGTTGGTCTAATCCGCGTCCCGCGATTAGTTAGTATGAAAGTTTAAAGAGATCTATAAATCGCGTACGTGCGAGTGCGGATTTAGTTAACGAGGGACAGTACCATTTGGAAGCGAGACTCGGCATTCTCATAGGGTGCACGGCTCTAAAGAGCGCGCATCATCTAAGATTAGAGGTGGCGCGCATACCTAGTCGAAGAACCCAGATCTGACATTATCGGGGGGTCAGAGCGTGTCACGCAGACCGAGTCGAAATCTAGCTAAGCGACAGAAACGCGCGCGCGAATCTAATTATAGTTGGCACGCACAGGGGTTTCCGACCGCGGGGCCTATCAGCCGTCTACGCATATGTGTCCCGCAGTCAAAACCGTCACCACCGTTGTTCTCCAATACCTTGTTTTGCATTCGCGCATTTCACGCACCAATCAAATACACATCGCAATTATTGTAAAACCAATAAACAGTAACAAACGTGCGCACTTACAACAACTAAATAATGCTATTGCAATTCGACCAACTTCACTCGGAAAAATGTTTTGTTGCGCCAACAAAAATTTGGTTTTCCTAGCGAAATGGTTTAGTAAATATATGATCAACCAATTTTTTTTTCTCACAACTAAATAATTAAACTTAACCTAATTGATCAATTAGATAATTCGTTGAGAACAATACGTTTGGAACTTCATGTATACATATTATCTCAAAAATTTAAACAAGGAAATAGTTGATATATCACATCATAGTTACAAATAGTAATCAACTCTGACACGGATAAAGTTATTGTATATGCAGTTATTTATTTCAATTATTTCGATCGAAAAAAACATCTCCCAGTGTAGGATTCGAACTCGGGACGCTGCGGCGTCGGTCGAACGCTTTAACCACTGGGCTATTAAATATACATGACGTCTTTTTTAATCTTTTACTTCCCATTATAGTGCCTAATATTTAACAAATATTTAATAAAAATTCAATAAATAAATAAAAAATTATAATATATATAATAAATAAAAAATACTTAAAAATGTGTTTTACGGTGAAAACAAAATACTGTAAATATCAAGTAAATATTAAACTTTTATTATTTTTGAATAAGATTTATTTTATTATTTTATTTGCAATATATTTATTTATTTACAAAAAAATATTTTGTTATGTCAACGAAAAACTTTTGTTTTTTTTCAACCAATTATAGCCAAGCAAACGATTTAATTGCACATAATAAAATATTTTTCTGAGTGTCCAATTTGATCAAATGTCCGGCTATTTTGTTGCGCCGAAGTGAACCGTTTATTTATTAGTATAATTATAACAATGCAAAACGAATCGTTGATTTTGATCAAGAAAATGAACACGCACTTATGCCACTGATTGCTTGCCAACAACGGCACTGCTTTGTTCTAACCTTAAAAATGATGATTAAATTACCGAAACTGGTTGTTTTGTGCTGAATTGATAGGTTACAATTTACTCTCGCATTACAATTGATTATCGTGCAAATCAACGGTAATTGTGCAAATGATCTAATTAATCATAGTAAATATAAATTGCCTAAATACGTAACGGAACGTTTGAACCATTTATCACGTGCTCGTGTTGCTTTCTTTTAACTTTTATTCTACTTTTTTATTATTTGTTCGTTGACTTTTTTAGTTTTTCATCGACATTTATTTTATTTACGTCATTTAATTTATATGACAAATACAAATATTTCATCAAAATCACGTAAATTGAAATTTATACAGAAATTTTTTTGAAATTATGATACCACTCGTCATAAAAAGTTCTCCGTAATATGTATTTAATATTATTTTAACATGAATTTATATTTAAAGGATTAAATGATTACTTGCGATTTTATCAACTTAATTAATGATAATTTAAAGATATATATATAATAATTAATGCGCATTCAAGATAATTCACACAACACGTTTTTCTAATCCGTTTCTATATTTATATGTACATACATGTAGATACATACACACATTAGTCATTACTTATATGGCCTTTGGTTACACTAATGTTAAATTTGTTGAAAAATGTGACATATATGTTAATTACATGCACTACAGAAGAATATTGGTCTTTGTGTTTCAGGAAGTCGGCAGTATAATCGGAAAAAAGGGAGAGATCATCAATAGGTTCCGCGAAGAGGTGATTACTTTTCACAGTTGGCACTTGCACAGCGGCGTTGCACGTAACAACGATTTTATACATCAACTTCGAAGCCAGCAAATCGAGCCCAATTGAACGCACAATCCGGCATTCCTCACGCGTCTACTTCAGCGCCGCCTAAATTGTTTCGCCAAACATTCCGCCGTGAACGATAACAATCATTTCGGCGGCGCACGTAACTAATATAAAATGGCGCATAACAATTTTGATTCTCGCGGGAATAGTTTCCAAAATATCACAGACTTGCTGTATTCTGCTCGCGCGCGCATTTAAAGCGGCTATAACATTGTTTACTTTTCCAACATCGGCTCAAAACTGATCGAGACCAATAATTTGAACCCATGTAAAAATTTATATATGGAATATATATGTTTGTGGATTTCATATATGGCTAAATATATGGGACATGTGTGGCTGCTTATATAGGACATATATGGCTAAATATATGGGACATATATGGCTGCATATATAGGACATATACGGCAGCATATATGGGACATATATGGCAGCATATATGTGATATATATGGCAGCATATATGGGACATATATGGCCAAATATCTTTGGATTTCATATATGACTACATATATGTTCATTTTTACATGGGTATTTTTGAATGCAATTTTATTATAATTATGAAAGCAACGGGTTAAATC
>JABFPK010001555.1:0-11544 GCA_022817445.1 Habroteleia sp. ZL-2020
AATTTTCAAGCTTGAGAATGTAGTATTATTAATAAAATATATTTTATTAGTCATAACACTTTATTCAAATTAAAGTTTAATCAAATTTAAAGTAAAATAAATTATTTCATTAGTCTAATTAAATCCTAATGATATAAAAAATGTTTATAATGTTTTTACTACTACTTAGGTCCATGAATTCATTTTCTATCTGAAATAAATATAATGAAGGCACTTCATACTCCCGTAATATAACCTAATATCGTATATATAATGCAAGCACTAGAACATTTAAAATAAAATTACATAATCATATTGTTTGACACGGATAAACATTAACGAAGCTTAAATTAGCAAAGATGAAAAACTGTACGTGAGCTGGATTTTATCACGATAAATTGAAGGTCTCGACAAGTAAGTGGTACCAATTCAAAATACGCATCTGTTGACACGTGCAGCGAAGTCAGTCAATTTATCAATCCCACGACAGACTCTTTCGTGCTCAGTTATGCACCACGCAACTAAAGGAACGAGGAATGTCACACACTTTTCTGCAGATATCTGTATGTATATTTATTACAAATATATATATATTCGTAGTAAATTTTGTATGTTACATATTGTGTGAAAAATTATGTTGAAAATCAATTATCAATAAGCATTGTTTTGATATGAGAAATATAATACGTTGTCGTTTGTTCTGAAGTGGGTTATTCCAATTAAATAATGAAAAATTATATACCCTGCAACAATTATATCTCATCATATCATTTAATTTATGATGCCATGAGAAGTATATTAGTGTTTTTAAGTGTAGACATAAATGAAAATGAACGCAAATATTCGATTAATGTTCTCCTGTTAACTCAGTGTGATTTCGTTCAAAATGGAGATTATTTAGTACTGGTGTGGTGTAAATGCATAAAGTGAAAATGAAGACATAAAAATACGGACTTATGGAAAAATGTAATCCCACGTTCTTTTATGTTATAATTTACTTTTCTTTAATCATAAAAGTAATTAAGAATAATATATTCTTTATGTATTATAAAAAGATTTAATTTAAATTTAATTCATGACTCGTTCGTATTAATGTTTTTAACGTTAATTAAATGCTTTTTTCTAATTTTTGCGTTTATTTATTTAAATCATTACATACGTATAATTATTATTTTAAATTCATAACTGTGAGATTCAACAAATAATTAAATTATTTCTTTTATATCATTATATTTTCTTATAAATATATTTGTTTTTTCTTTATAAATGAGAAATAACTTATTAAATGGTGTGTATATTGCTTATCTTATAAAAGATTTATTGATGAAGAATAATGTCTAATTTATTATGAATCATTTGATGGAAGAAAATGTTAATTTAATAGAAACTAAGAATTCCGCAATATTATTTACTGTGAGTGTAATAAACAATATATAATGCAACGTTTATATATTTTTTTGACCAAGATATATTTGGTAAATGCATATTAAAGATGAAGAAATACTATTCATACATCACTTAAAAAATATTATTTACAAATAATGGTAGTAGTTTAAAATTAAGAACGGGTCGTTTTAATTATTATTATATAAAATAAAAATAAATTATTAGGAAGAAGAAATATTACATAATACAAATACAAGCAAGTAATATGTAAAGAAAAAAATAGAGAGAGAGAGAGAGAGAGAGAGAGAGAGAGTTTGATAATTTCTCGATTGGCAGTTTATATGTATAAAAATGATAACTAATTTTATATTAATTCAAATACAGTAAAATTTTCTATTAAAATTGATGTCTTCTGCTTTGTATAATATTTCCACTATATGCGTATGTAATTTGAAACAAAAAATTTATTGTCTACTTGTAGATTCTATACATTAAACACATTCATAATCTAGCATAAATTATCATATCATACATAATCTAACAATATATATCTGTTTCTTAATAGAAATCTTTTTTTGCAATTCAAAGTGTTATTTTGCACACTTTGAGAGATGAACAGTGACAAATTAAGCTTGGGATAAATAATTTAAAACTAATATACGCAAAAATAACTATCAAGACATTGGAAGGGCGACTATTTCGCGTAGAAAAAATATTCTGGCAAAAAACGTGGCGATGTCTCGAGTTTGGAACTCGATCATGAGACACACTAGACTAGACTTAGCGTCATATTTTTAAATCTGGCTCATCTGATGATCGAGTTCCAGACTCCAGACTTCGTCAGACTACTTTCTCCACGCAGAATTTAATGAAAAATTCATTATATGATATAATTCAACAAAATTTGCAAATATTTCACATAAAATTTCAAAGATATAATCATATTTCTTATAATTAATCATGAAATTATATTATTAAATGTATTTGAATTAAAATATCAAAATTTTGCCGTATGCCAATATTGTAAAAGTAATTCCTTCTAAAAACGTCTATAATTCTAAGGACGTATGTAGATTAAATATTTCTTAAAGATATTCATTCATGTTCAAATTCTTAAAAAAACGTATTATGTATGCTGGTATAAAAATAATATAATTTTTCGTTTACATTTTTTTAAAATTATTCCTTCACTATTAAAGTTCACTATTTTTTAACGAAAATTAGTTAAATCTTTTAAATTAAGATAATATAAGAAAATTTGATATTAATCCTTTGTATATAGATTAAATATAATACTTAACGTACTTCTATAACTGAAATTATATGAAAAATATCAAGTAGTAGAACAATTCAGCTGTTTGATAATAAATATCTATATTTTATTGCCGTAAAAGTACGCAGAAATTATTTCCACTTAGGAATGTATAATAAAATCGTTTGTGTAGGTCTCGTTTGCTTGAAGTTATAGTAAAACTAAATTTAATTTTTTTCATTTATTATTTTCACCAAGAAAATTGCATTTAACTTTAATTAAACATAGTGTCGCAAAATAAAAACTAATTTTTAAGACTTACATTTATTATTATTTTTATTTCTCTTTGATATATAATTTTAAGTTATTTTTTTATTTATATTAATATTAATATATTCAAATATAAAATGTACGATTATAAATACTGCATAATGACCTAGTTATATTTCGTTTTATATTTGACATTTTATTGCGATCCATTCATCTTAAAATCGAAGAATTTTATTATGAATTCCACTCTATAAATTATATATATATATATTATCTTGCTAATATTTTAATTCGAACTTACTATGGTGATAATAATGCATCTAAATGACATGATTTTATAACGGTGAAAGATTGAATTCCTGTTAGGGATTAATGTTCACTTTTTATGGCCCTATCTCTCAAATCATTAACGATGGAGGTTGCTTTGAAATTAATTGCTCTTTTTATTGTGTGTCTCACTACGACGCAGATATGATCAAACTGATCCGCGCAAGTAAGGAGTAGCTATCCATCTCTTTTAGCAAACACACGAGTTTAACAATAATTGAAAATATGACTGAAATTTAAAATACTATATCATTAATACTATATTTAAAAAAATATTTTATTCTCCAAACATTTTTTGTCAGTTAAAATTATGATAAGATAGATCTCATTAAATTAAATAATCTTTAATTTATAATAGCCACACGCGGCTCTTAATGTAGACAAGAGAATATACTGTTATTTATATAAATATGGATATCTATAGATATCCATTGGATAAATATACTAATATTTATTGTTCGAATAAATTTTTGGCGAGATGAATTATAGTAATTTAATAATGTTAATAATTTTACATTTAATTTATCTTTTTGAAATTTTGTTTAAACATTTATAAAATATTTTTTATTAAATATTTTATACCCACAGTGATTAAGAATTGATATGCATATTTACAAATATGAAACCTGATATGGCGTTTAGATAACTATGTAATCTGGAATATATTAAACATATACTTATCTTAAGAGGTCAAGTAATTAATATCACACATACGTGGGAATTCAACTTTTAAATTTAGAAAAATATTTAAAAAAATATCATACATCTAATTTTTGCATTTTAAAGAATGTCACAAAATAAATGATTTCAAATATAAGTGAGAAAAAAGGGAGATATTGTTATTATTATATACACAAAACTATTGTCACTCTGTCCCTCATTCTGCAATAAAAATGACACTAATTATTCTAACAAAATTCGACTGCGCTATCCTATTTGTGCGGTAAATAATCCCGATTAACACAGTAACGAATCAATTGTGAATTTTTACAGTGATGATTTTCTATAATACATCCCAAAGTATTAAACATTTAAAATATTTTGAATATTTGGGATATGTATATTTTGTTCTTCTAACTAAATTTAAAACAAAAATAATCATTTTTGCTAATTTATTAAGCAGTAATTTCTTATCTCTTTAACTTAAATTTTTTTAACTAAATAATATGATTTTCTTAAAAACTATAACAACCAACACTCAGAAAAATATTTAGTTGTATCAACAAAAATTTGTTTTTCTCAATTAAATAATTTAATAGTATTTAGGTTTAATTTAATAGAAATTAGACCAATCAAATTTTTGGTTAACACAACTAAATAATTTTGTTCCTTTAACAAAATCATTACTAAATTATCTCAACATAAAGTTTTAGCTAATATATCACACCACAGTTACAGATAGTAATAAACTATGACACAGTTAATGTTGTCGTATACATTTTATAAGTGTACAGAAAAAATATCTCCCGCTGTAGGATTCGAACTCGAGATGCTGCGGTGTCAGTCAAACGCTTTAACCTAAAGAGATGAGTTATTGAAGATATATGACCTTTATTATAAATCTTTTAAACACGGTCAAGATAGTATATTTTTGCAACACCATTATGCTTAGAGCAATTTAATACTTTATTTCCCTTGTAGTGCCAAATAGTTAATAAATATTTAATAAATAAGTAAAAAATTATACTATATATAATAAATAAAAAAAACTTAATAAATATGTTTTTTGGTGAAAATAAAATATTTAAAAATATAAAAAAAGAATGTTGTATAAATATTAAGAAAATATTAAATATCCGCTTTATTATTTTTTAATAAGATTTAATATTTACAAGCAAATATTTTGTTATGTCAACCAAAAACTATTATTTGGGTCAACTAATTATAGCCAACCAAGCTATTTAATTGCACATAATAAAATATTTCTCTGAATGAAATAATTAATTTCAAAAACTCAGTTTTTTCTGAAAAGGAATTATTATATCAATAATTTAATCTATTATATTGTCATATTATTTTATTTTATTTTTTATTTCTTTCCATTCTTCTCTCTGTCTCTCTCTTTGTCTCTGTCAATCGAAAATAAAAAAAAATAAACCTCTACTTATATAAAAATATTTTATATTCCTTAAATTAAATTTTAAATTTAATTTAAGGTAAATTAAATTTTTTGCGAAAAATTTAGCGTTTTTAGAGATCAACGTTATAGTAAAAGAATTATTAATTATTTTTATTTAATAACGAATTTAATTTATTGATATAAATTAATCTTAATTAATCTTGCGTTTGCAGCATTATTTCATATTATTCCATAATTATAAGTAATAATAACGTGTCTTTCTCATATTAAAATTTAAATATTTTTCAAATTTATATTATGTATTTAATAAGATATTACTTATATATTTTAATATAGCAATGTAGTAGAAATCAAACAAATTTAATTTATATTAATTTATACGTCATGCTTGATGAAATATGTTGAGTTTATGCTCATATTGTATGTACACTGAGAAAGAAATATGTATGAATATTTCTATACTTTATTACAATTATATCGGTTATGACTTGCATTCAAAAATTTAATATAAAGATAATTACATGTATTATGTTCAGTATAAAGCTGACAACTTATAATATTGAAATAATGCATTGAAATAAATTTATTATTCTGATACTAAATTTTTACGTAAAATTCGTGTCTGATTAATTTTCAATACCATTTATTGTATTAAATAATTCGAAAACAGAATTAAAAATTCTAAACGTATAAACGGGATTTATTAAATTTTCATAATTGTTGTTAAAAAAGTAACAAAACACAATTTTTAATATGCATTAAATGCATATTAAAGTAATTTGTGTTATTTTATGATGTGTCTAAGGCTGCAGTTTTGGTATATCTCTTTAAATTGAATACCTAGACGAAGTTTCATAAAATTTTTTAGTAAATGATTCAGCTCTCTTTCATCAATATCATAAACTTTTAGGTTGTGTATACATAATATATATGAGACCTTGTGCTCCTGCTGTTTGAATAGCTTTATGCGTAACCAGGACTATTTTGAAGAACGGCAAATATAATTTTATATTATCGAAGGTTAAATTTGTAAAACATAACTTTATAACAAAGAAGAGATTTACAAAATATAAACTTTTGCAAGAATTTGAATAATTTTTCTTTTTTGCTATACTATTTATATATCTCTAAATTTCTTGGTTTTTTGGTGGATTTTTTTTAAATCTTTGAAAACCTAATTTAAACTTAATAATTCTTAAAGCTAATTCTTATATTGTACTATATTTACCATTAATTATTAATAACATTTTTTTGTATTAAATATTTTCTCTTAATGCTTATATTTTTAAATTTGTCTGTAGTGAACAATACCGTCTTTTTATTACATTCACATTTACCTAACGTATTTTACTAATATATTTAAAAATTATGCAAAAAAAAAAAAAATTTTGCAGTTGCAGTTGTTATTCTAGTTACGTTGAAAAATCTACGATATTTACAATTTTTAAATATGGTAGCTACTATTTTGTTTCTGTAATAATTACGTAAAAATTAGCTTATGTTATTTCTAATATGTTATATATATTATATATGTTATATATACGTAGTAATACGCAGTAAATAATTTGCTGTGTATAATTATTTTAGGCAAGTGGGAAGTTTGATTATTTAGGTTGTTGAATTTCTTTAATATTATAATTATTATTAATTATAAAATTATTTTTCCATTATATCATAATTTATATACGAACTATAATAAATATTAAAATGAGAGACTTTAGTTAGATGTTCTTTTTAGTACATATATATGTATACGTAGGCGTGTGTATGCGTATGTACTAAGGTGTTTACACAGTAGTTTTAATTAATTGTGGGTCGATAAAACTAATTAATTGTACTAATCTTACGTGAGTGTCGTTATAATTCACACAATCTCTGTTTTTAGTCGATAAGCAACATTAATCACATAATTTATATGAACAGCTACCTCAGTTTATATATTTAAATATTGAAGATCATTGTAGTATGTGTCATACATATATATTTATATTTATATCTTTCTTATGCATTGTAATAAATATTTATGAATATGATATTACATTTCAGAGCAGCTATAATTATAATTATATTAAAAAACTGAATTAGTACAAATACAAATTTAAAATTTAGTTTCATTAAGCCCCTTTAAAAATATGTAGAAATGTGTATATATATATTTTTATAAAATTATATTTTTATATTTGTTTATAAGTGGAAAGAAAAAAACATAGATATTTTATAACAACTGATATTTCGACGCCTGCTAAGAATAAAAGCTTATCTGAAAGCGTGATTTTGGTTATAAAAATACAAAATATGTTTGTTAAATCGGATATCGAGAATAATTATCGGAAAATGGGATACCTCAACGATGTTCATCAATCAAATTGGTTTTGAATAATCAAAAATTGGTTTTGAATTTGCCCTTTAATTCTGAACTCACACATATATATAAACTTAATATACGTTCATAAAAAAATCTTCGCTAACCTTTGAGATGAAGTTTAACTCATGTTTAGTTCAAAGCTTGGCACAATCTTGGCAAAGTTTAGATTCAGTACGTTTGGAATTGAAATCTTAAGTTTAGTATTAGACCCAGACATACGAATAACCTAATATGGAAATTAATGTTTTCATTTATTCAATGTTGTTTTAATAAAAATTTCCAAAATTCATATATCATATATTTATATATAAATATCACGTAATTCTCAAATTATAAATATTGCTGTATCATTTTACATTGTTTATGTAAATTTTAATTTTAGTACATATATTTACTTCTTAATGAAAACATTTAGTTTACAAATTTTGGTATAAAAATTAATTTTACAGTAAACACAAGACAAACAAAAACGAATGAATGATTTACTTTTCTTAGTCGATTTTGTGTACTTTTATATTTACTATGCATTTCATTTTATACAAAAATTTGTATATTCTTGAGTTTAAACGTTTTCTCTGAGCGTTCTACTTATTAAATAATTGGAATTGCTTTGGCTAAATATATCCTTATTTTTTTTAAATGATATATTATAGTTTCCTATATCATATTGTTTGATCTTGATTGATTCAGTTTTCTACTGAGACGATCAACTGTCCAGTAAACAAGACATTTAAAAATCGGTTGATACCATTTTTAATTTTCTCGTGTAATTTTACTCTATTGATAAACTTTTATATTGTTAATATATATACTGTCGTTTTGTTAAAACTAGGCAACATTTATTTTAGAATATAATATTATGATATTATGTTCAAATTCAATGGATCATAGTTATCTGAAATAACATTATGATAAAGCGAACAAAAATTCTTACTAGATCAAAAAATAGTTATAGTTAATATTTAAGAAAAGATGGATTCGAATTTTGTGTAATCCTATTATCTAGTCATTATTTACTGGCAGTAATTTAACTGCAGAAAATTACACAAATTTACTAAGAAGTTCACGCATACACAACCATAACATGTTGGTTTTCAAATTAAATGCATGTTTGCAGTAAAATAAAACACAACTTTTAACTGTTTAATTGCTCATCTTATTTGATGACCAATATTTATTCTACAATTATAGAAGAGATACGACAGAGCGTTCGTCAAGAAATCTAAGAATTGTAAATATTTTCTACAATATATGAAACAAAACCTGACATGCTAACGAATGATAAAGATATATTATATTATATTATATATAGTATTTATAGTAAGATAATGCCGGAGATATTAAAGAAGATTTCCAATTAATATTTTACGACCACTTGTATAACATCACTTAACATATTATTTGAAGAAATCATATTCAAAAATAAAATATATATGTCATTTGAATGTAATAATTCGAAAATTTAACTGAAGCTTTTGCCATTCATTTCATCAAAAACATTCTCAGATTTGCAGTAACGAGAAGTATTTCTTTTGATATAAGACGTTACAAAGTAATGTACATTTCAGTAAACTTTTGAGTAATTTTTTACATTAGAATACTATAAGTTCATGAAAATAAAGAAAATAAAATTATACAATTTTTATTTAATGCTATAAACCAAACAAATTTGTTTTTACAAAGAAAAGAAATTAAGTATTTGTTAAAAAATAAAATAAATTCTTTATTTTCTAACCATTTATAACTTAAAACTGTTATAAATATGTATGTTTGAATAATATAATTTTAAATAAATATACTACATGTGAAATAGCAATTCGTATACATTTATTATAGGGATACAAAAATGTTCAATTTACATATTTTTTATATATAGTTTTATATAAAACAATTTCAATTAAATTTACAGATTTCATGATAACTGAAATTTCTATTAAGTATCGAGAAAAACTTTAATCTGCCCTGCAATTTTTGTAATTCATTTAATGATTCTCGCGCGACCACTTGGCAACTGTTCAGGAAAAAGTTTGCTCGAAACGAATTACTTTAGCTTGCATGAAGCTTTAGGTAACGCTGAGTGGCACCAATCCTTGTAACCGTTTGAGGTCTTTCATTAACAACATGAGTAGTTTTGAAGTTAATATAATAATGTAACTACAAAATAATAATGATGAAGAGCATCAAGATAATAAGAGAAAAGGGAATTTATATATATATATCATTTATAATATATTTTCATAAAAGAAATAATAATTTTTAAGTCATTTGCAATTTAATGCATCTATCTAATTCAGCATAAAGTATATACAAAAACAAGAAGAATTATACAAAATGATACTAGCTTTATTAGTACAGCGTGAATATACTTTCAAAAATTAAAGAATTTTTATCTAGAATAATGAAATTTAAATACTTTCCCTTACTCTTATTTACCAGAAAATATAGATTTAGTGCAGTATATAAGATATTATTTTTTATATTGTTTAAAATAAGATAGTAATTTATACAATTCTCTTTGAATTAATACCCATTAAAAACAGTTATTCATGCTATTAATTAAATTATTAGTACATTTTATTTTGTAACAATTTTATGATATTCGCTCTGACGTTCAAATGTCAAAAAATAAATGAAAATTGAATTCATTATTGTTATAAGGCCTTTGACATATGTATGCTTTAATGCTGTAAAAGATATATTATTAAATTATAATTTAATTGACAATGCACGTCTATAATATATATAATATATATAATATTTATCACATGTTTTATCTTTCATTCCGTATTTATTACAGTTTTAATTCATTATAAAACTTCTTTATACCGGGGAAAAGCTAATAATTTTCATTCAATAATAATATTAACTAAGTTGTTTTGTAATTAAATCTTATAATAATTAAAAGTTAGTACATTTTACTAAATGTTATGTTTTATAAAGTAATTGAATAAAGTAAATGTTATTAAGACTTAATAAAGTGGGTATAGGTATAAGTTTCTGCTGTTTTCTCGTGTCAAAAATTTGGACAATCATACTAAAAAACAGCATTGTGTTCCATCTGAGACGATTTGCAGAGAGTGGTTCGGGCGATTTTAAAATGGTGAGTTTGATCTGACTGACAAAAATCATGAAGAGGCAGCTAAAAAATTCGGAATATTTACGATTCAGTGGAGGTTACGTTGTGCATCTAAGGGAATCAGTGTGACGTCTTTTATAACGAGTTTAGAACTAAGACCTTCTAAAAGAGTCACTGGGAATGTTTCTGGATTGCAACTTATCCTTCTGAATCGAGCTTTGAAGGAAAAACGGCCGGAATGGAACGATAAACACGATAAGTTCATTTTGCTGCATGATAATAACGTATGCTTACACATAACCAAGCCGGTTAAAAAATATTTGGAAGGAGTGAAATAGGAAATCTTGTCCCCCCGCCGTATTCCCAAGACCTTGCTCCCTCGGATTTCCATTTTTTCTGATCCATACAGTCGACCCTGACTGGAGATTGGTTTACTACTTATGAAAACTACAAAAAATGGTTGCATGAGTGGATCGAATCGCAAGAACCAGATTTTGAACGTCATACTTTGAATAAAGTTATTGTATTTTGTATTATTCACAAATACAGAAAAAAGAGAGAAAAAAAGACATTCTTAAAAGCCGCTGAAATTTCCCATACGTAACACATTACATTATCTGTATAAAATTATGCATAGAATGCAAAGTAATTAATTTAATATAGCTGTAATTGAAATCCATTACTTTTCAATAATACAAAGATAGTTATATTTATAAACGTAGGATATTTTTTAATTGCATTATATAAATTAAGATTTTATATAAGTATAAGAGATTTTAATTAATTTAATTATTAACTTAATCTTATTG
>JABFPK010001556.1:0-11541 GCA_022817445.1 Habroteleia sp. ZL-2020
CATATATGCGCTTTATTTTTTCACTTCGCTCTATTTTCTATACCGTCGTTTCGTTTTAATGACGAACATTGGAATAGGAAAGCACCGTTAGATTTGATCGATATCAATTTCACTTATCCATATTTATTCGAGCATCATCTTTCCAATTTCTAACAACTAAATTAAAGGTAAACAAATTGTAATCGTCTGTTTCTCGTTTCAATGATATGAGAGAAAATTGAATCGCGGCAATCGCCATAAAAAAGATCGTTTCAAAGTATCGCGAAACAACGTTGATTATTACGCAAAGTTCATTTACTTCTCAACATTAGCAAGAAAGTTGAATGTGGAGAGGAAGCGTCGGGGAAGCCCATTCGCAAAGATATATTACCAATCGAGAGCGAACTGCCGCCAATCTCTCACGCAACATTTACATTCATTTAGCTTCTGTCAGGTTGTTCCCTTTAAACTCGAATACTCCCGACTTTATATTCGGATTTTAATCGGAGTCATTAATAAGAGCTTCTTCTTTGATTAATTAAAGTCGAGAGCATCGCGAAAAAAGCTAGCCCAGTTCGTTTAATTATCCCGGAGAAAGTCATTTGGAATGTTTCATTTTTGTTGCACAGTTGGATTAAACGTTTTCGTTCAGATTCGCAGATTTTCGTCGCGAAGTTCCGAAAGCTTTGACAAAAACGAGGCATCAATTAGACAAAGATTGAAGAAGGATAAATAATAATTCAGATAATAAAGTAATAATAATTCTTTTGAAAAATGAATGATAATTGAAATTTGGAATATAAGTTAAATTTTAAACAGATCGTCGATTAGATTTTTGGAAAACATGCACATTTTGAAGTTGTGCTGTAGGTGCGCGCGCATAATGTTGCAGGATTCGGAGCATAAACCGATGGGGGTGGTATTTCCATCGATTAAACTGATTATTAATTAAATTCCCATTTTTCTCTCTCTACGATGTCCTTTAAATATAAAGATGTAATATTATAAAGATATTCGACGAGAAAATAATTTAGGTTAAAAGGCTATTTCAAATAAATGGAAAAGCAGTGAAAAAATGTAGTTAATATAAATAAGATTACATTATACATTTTATTTAAATAAAGTAAAATTTGATGTTTAAATTTAAATAAGCATCAAAGGCATTTTTATCGCAATTATTATAAAATTAATTTGAATGAATTTGAAAGAAAATGAAAGGTAAATTGAATTGGAAAATGTAGTATGAGTATAAAATAATTAATCACTTTGAATCCAGCAAACAAACAAACAAACATTAGAAAATTTAAGAACAATTCCAAACAAATCGGAGACAACTAAGACATGTAAACGCGAACAAAAGAAAACACTTGTTGAATTTTTATCGTTGTTTGACCGATGCTAATTGTGTTTGTTAAGTTTCGAATCGAATAAAAGTGAATCAGCATCAAATTTTTGTTGTTATTATAGGACAATTATTTTGGCGCGATCATTAACACTGAAATGGCGCCCAAATAGCACGCATTACAATGATTCGAAACTTATAACGGCCGACGCCACTGTAAACGCTGAAATTACTTTCGACAATTATCGTCATATTTCCATTGGCGTAATAGCCTGTAATGCGCCGAGTAATTGGATGCTCGCACGGGTTTTGTTATTGTGTCAATTACACAGTCATAGTGTCGGTTACAACGCCAAACGACTGTAAATAGGTTCGCGGTTTCATAATTCGAATGCACCATGATGCCTACAATCTCGACTCGCTCGTTAACCTATCGACGTCACCAATTTTCCATGCCCTGTGCCAGCTTTTAGGTTATGTTTGTACAGCGCCATCTGCTCTCTAAATAATGGCTGCCTCCGACACATTACACTGTAACATTCAAACAAATACTATTCAACCCGGCAATTGTTTTTAAGTTATAATAACCTTGGGTTGGTATTTTATTTTTTTATAGATTTTAATTTCACAATTTGTCTTAGTCTCTCGTAAGATCTAGAAAAAGACACTAGAAAAAAGTTTTAGTCTACCACTATCACTAGAAATCTTGAAGGTAATGCAAGTCAAGTCTGCTTCAACGGAGTTAGGGTGTTTTTACATTTATTTTTTTGTTATTGAATTAGTTATTAAGTAAATATTCAGTCAATTCTTAATTAATGGGAGAATACTACGTCAAATAAAAAATAGTTTTAATGATGTAATTTTTCTTAATTTACGGAACTCGTTTTATTTCCACCTCAAAAACTAGTTCTGTACTTACAGCAACAATGCACAACAAAAAATGTATCTTTTGCAAAAAAAATATTTTCCCAGAGGGATAGAATCGTCTCATTATTTCAAACTAAATTTTTACGTTTTCATAAGAAATATTTACAATAACCCTAATCTAGTAATTAACGCTTGAACAACCATCTTAACAGGTAATTGTATTAAAAAACGTTATTAATTTCAGTGCATTGAGAGAAATATGGATAGTTAGAATATCCATTTTTATATAGCTAATATAAAAATAGTCATGATAACTATAATAATGGTTATATTAACCATTTGTATGGTTACAGTACCTTCCATGTAAAAATTAAGAAATACGTGCCATATATGTGAGCTCATCCATATACGTGTACCATAAATGTAGTTATATATGTGCGCCATATATGTGAGCTCATCCATATATATGTACCATAAATGTAGTTATATATTAGTGCCATATATGTGAGCTAATCTGTATATGTACCATAAATGTAGTCATATACGTGCCATATATGTGCCATATATGTACTTAATATTTCCCATATATAAATCCCATAGATTTAAGATTCGTTATTCTAAATAGTTACAGTAACCTTCTTTTTCTTTGTGAGTGTGACATAATATTTATGTCATACATATTTAAATTATTACCTCGTTCCACATTAATGTTGCATTTCATTTCCTACTAAATTTTATTCTTTTTAATCCTTATTTATTTTAATATACATATCTTTTATCAAATTATCTACGACAAGTATAACAAAGTTAACCTATATTAACCTTATCGAATTTCTTATACGCTTTTGCCCTTACGATCCACTTACAATAATCTTAATTCCGTTAGCCTAATTTCGTAATTTCAATGGAAAATATTTTTATTCAACTTGTGAATAAATTTAGCAAAAACATTTTCTGACTCGTTTGCTCTGCAAGATTTTCTATTTCGATCTCAATCACACTTAAGTCTCTTGTAAACGCTACTAAGTAAATGAGCTTCTCGCAATAATTAGCGTCATTTGGAGATATTTTTAAACGATACTTTTATCGTGGCCGCAGCGTTTCAATTTTCTTTAGTTATGTTCTCTTCTCTCCTGACTTAGCGTGCAAAACGAAAAAAATAAAAAAAAAAGTAAGAAAAAGGAGGGAAGCCAAAGGAGAAAAAACACGCCATTGCATGTCGAAAGAAAATTTAATCCGCGCTCGCGATAGCGGTGGACTGAAGAGTAACACGATTTAGGTTATGTGAGAAAAGTTCACGTAGCGCGAGTTGAAATTGCATTTCTTGCGTGATGAGAATAGACAATATTTTATGCATGGCTATGCATCGGCACGGGGCAGTGGGGAGCGTTTTGTGCGCCGCTATTCGTGTCGCGGAATGCAGGTGAATTAATTTCAACAAACCGCTTCTAATTTTTTCATTACCTCGTTAATTGCAATTTCAATCGATATGCATTAAATTTATAGAACAATTACAGCATTTATTTCGCAATAAATTTCGGGTAACAATTGTGCCTATCTACAAATTTGGTTTTATAGTTTTCTTTGATATATATTTGAAATTTTATTTGTCACGATTTAAATAATGATTACGAGACCATTGTTTATTGTGATTACTTTTTTTTTCATTTATTTAATACAAAAATTGTTGAAATAAATTTTGTTACAAATTTATTTATTCAAATTAATGTCCTCCAAATTGGAAATAAATGATGTCGAATATTCAATATTATATAGAATATAAAAAAAAATATTAATTATATAAAATATGATAAAATGACGGCAGTTCATATATATCAATAAAACATGAAAAATAAATTTAAAAAATATAATTGTCAAAGCATCATATTTTTGGCAAATTTTCACAATTCAATTTTGCAAGCCAAAGCACAATTGTCGAAATGATCAGAAACACTATTTCTCATAGTATATAAATTATTATGCATCTAGACATAAATTTGATATAATTCTTCTCAGTGATTTTAATTAAGAAATTCATACCATTCCGTTCTGCAAATCGTAGATTAAAAGTTCGTGCAATTTTGACGTAAATATCGTGCAATTTTTCCGTGAACGTTGTACAATTTTTGTACAATTGCTTGTTTATTTATTAGTACAATTAATTTGTAGTATCCAAGCCTTCGCCGGCCGCCAAGATGAAATTTCATGCTTGATCATACGTGATCACATACGGTCATGCATAATGGAAAAACGTAATTTTCATGCATAAAAGTGTCGGGTTATATATATCCAGCACATGTTGAAAGAATATCACATTTTATGCGCGGACATTACCGCATCCTAACGCCACCCTAATGCATTATAAAACAAGTTGCATTTTTCATATCATTAGCATAGTCGAAACTCGAAAATTGCCCCATTCGCGTTCGAAGCTATAACAAGGGCGGAAAGTCAAAAAATCGAAATAGGGGACGCGGAAGAAAAATTAAAGAGCACACGTAAGAAACAATGTCGACGATATATCGTAGTTTTATTCGCACGAGTAGTTTAAATCGCATTATATTTTGCCGTGCAAGTTGACACCGAGGCAAGTGCATCATGTGAATCTATTTGCGGAAAGCGACGGAAAGAAAAAGGAGACGAGACAATCGATAAGTCTGGGTAAAATGTCGGCCGCTCGGAGAATCAAAATACCTCCAGGGCACTCTAAATATGAAACTTTGATCAATTTTTAGCGTCTTTTGTCGTTGATTGATCGCAGTATTGCAATTCGAGTTTGCCGACTAAAAATAAATTTAGATTATATGCACATGATTCTGAAAATTTACGTAATAATATTCTTATATGCATATATAATTAATATATGTAAGTATTATATCTATTTTTAATATGTTTTAGATAGAAAAAATTATATCAAAACTCTGTACTTATATGCCCAACATGAACATTTTTTAGAACTGTTTATAACTGTGATATATCTCATATATACTTTATATATGTACACCGTATTTAATAAATGTATATGGATTATACGTATGCTTTTTTGGTTATCACGTTATAAATTATTATTTAATATATAACGTGATAAATGATCAATCGTATTTGAATGCAAATCTTATGTCTATTATGTAAACATACATGTATATACATATGTAGAACCTAATTTTTGAACTGTAATGATTATATATACACTGAGAAAACAGAATTATACAAATTACTATCTTTACTAGTACAGCATGGATATACTTTTAAGAAATAAAGAATTACTATCTGAGATAGTAAAATATGAATGCTTTTCTGTTTTAATGTACCAGTATATGAATTCATTTTATTATCTAAAATAGTACTTTTTTATATTGCTTAAAGTATATATGCTCAGTGTACTAGCTAAAATAGTAATTTATATAATTTATTTTTCTCCGTGTACATATTGAACTCTTATATAACACATTATGTTACTATCATCTTGTATATATGTGCAATTGCACCTTATGTAGATGATTATGTGTATATGTAAATGATACGTATGTATACTTAAGAATTTTCTTCAATAAAAAATTTATGTAGGTTAAATTAAGTTAAATAAATTTTATTGTAGTTAATTTACAAACTTACAAAAATTTCATATTTCATTTAATTATGAACATTATGCCTAAGACACGAATATTATGGTTTATGTGTATGTATAACGAAATATGTAATATAAATATATTGCAATATATTATAGATATGCAAATGGAAATATTCTTAGCTATTTTATATTAAAGAATAAATACTATATATTCAAATTAACTTCAATTAATAATTTTCAGGATAATATGCGACCAAATTTGCATATTCAAAACATAGTTTGCACAGTTTTTAAAGATAATAAAATTGACACGAGAAATAACCTTATGACAGAATATTCACGTCGTTGTAAATTGACGTGGAATAAAGCGTTGTTTCGGAGAATTATTTACATATCTTGAATATCGAAATCCTAAATTGTAAAAGAAATTTTAACTGAAAATTGGTTTTTGCTATATTTATGAAAAATGTTTTAATTAAAATTGTATTGAAAAGAGTTTAAATCGAGGCAAACATTTTTATATATGGTGTCTATTGTTGCATGAAATGCTATTTAAATATGCAATATTTGTATGCATAAAAACATATTCAACTATAAAAAATTGTTGCTTAATGCGAATATTTCGGAATAACTGATTATACAAAATTAAATTAAAGTAAAAAAACATTTTTTTAAATGTTTTTACAAAAGAGCAATATTACTAACGAAGCCATTCATGAGGATTATAAAAAAAAACTTCTGCCAAGATTTTAATCTTGACGAGGTTGACCATTCTTCCTTTGCCCTTTTTTATCCAACAACCTTTTTAAATTCTTGGTTTTAGGTCGAGCTATTTAATCGTATGTTTTTACTGGAAGTGTTAGTGTAATCAAAAAAATGTTATTTTTTACTACTTTTAAATACGGCACTGCACTTCCTACTTTCGTAGCGGAGGTTGTGAGTTTTAACTGCAATGACACTACTTTTAATTACTTAACTTTTTACGACAAAGGCCCGAAACAAAATGTAGAAACTTGCCAAATTTTCTGGCTCAAGACAATGCTTTTTAATAAACAATCCTTTTTTTTTTATTCTTTTTTCGAGTATGTCATTTTAATTTGATATATAAAAAAGTTTGATTGCACGATCCTAGTGTTTAAATTTAAAACAACATATTACTTTGAATAAATACAAAAAAATAAATTTTGTATCCGTGTCATATTAACTTATTTTAAAAAAATATCAAAATAAGAATAATAAGCATATCTGAATTCAAGATTACAATATCTTAAAATAATATAATATATAAATCATAATTTCATTAACCGAGATGTCTTAACTCTAAACTTAGGTGTCTTTAAGTAAGATTATAATTGTTTCAATTGAATTTAATGAAACTTAATTTAAAGCTTCACTGTCTTAGTTTAAGACGCCAAGAAATTACTTTAAAATGCCAAGATCTTAATTTAAGATCAATTATTTAATTCGGAGCTTAATGGACTTTAAAGTAAGATTGTAAGAGTTTAAATTGAAGTTAGAGATAATTAATTTAAGACATCGACGATTTCATTTGAAATTCAAATATTGTTCATTTTAAGACGCACCTATAACTTAAATTAAAACCATATTTTATGTTCTACTATTTAATAATAGTTCTACTGTTAAACTTCCCCAAATCAATTGTTTTCGTTTCAGTGCATGCAGATTCGTATGATAATGCTGTTTCCTTTTTATCTCCAAAGTGGTTTATGCATGAAACAATCAATACGCCGGTAAAATGTTGGCTACTTGGCAAATCAAAATATTCTCGAGGGTGCTCCAAATTTCTGACCCTCGGAGAAGAGGGTCGACTGCCACTTGGAATTATTATCTACGGTGAGTCATGGGCGGGACGCGCGGAAAATAAATATTAAAATGAACAAACGGCAATTGGATCCTTTACGTCCGGTTTCCTCAGCCTCTGTCCAAAGTCCGAAGTACGTGTAATTCAAACGATGTAAGTAACAAGGTTCGGGTCGGGGCAGACGCCTTCTAGCGAATTGTTTGAAGGATTTATATCAATCGCGAGAGTGAAACTTTTCGCAAGTTCGATTATTGAAATATCGATTTTGCAAATTCTGTATTAAATTAGATGATTTCCCGAAAGCAAAATACACAAATATTTCTGTTAAAGATTAAAGTTAGAAATACGTTTTCGAAGGATAAAAATTGTGCATTTTTCTTATTATCTTGTTGTATAATAATAGGATGAACGCAATTTGTATATTAACGTTTTTTGGGCGTTGCTACACGGAAAAAAAGAATTGTATATTTATATATGCAATTCTAAAGTATTTTTACTATCCGAGATAGTAATTGTTTCATTTTTGAAAATATATTCATGTTTTACCAGTAAAGCTAGTTATTTGTATAATTTTTTTTCTCAGTGTATTTTTAAAAAATTTTTTCCTGAATGTAAATTTTAAATTTTATGTACTTTTAACATAATTTGAAAGTTTTGCGGACTTTTTTTGTGGTTTTTATTAATGGAAAAATCTTATTTCTATGAATAAAAAAATCACTTTTTTCAATAATTTAAAATAATGTTTTTTTAATTCTCACTTATATTTTGTAAGTTTCATGATACTGGTAAAATATGTTAATAAAAACCAAAAATATTTATTCTGCAAACATTATTTTATGTCATAGCGATATTATTTCCGCAAGACCAATAATGTTCTTGGAATATTAATACAATATTGCACAATAACAAATAACCAAGAATGTTATTCTTTATTATATTTTAAACAACTTTAATATAAATTCATTGTACCATATTGTAGAAATATTACTTATTTCTACGGTCAATTTAATGATAAATATAGCATATAATATTTAATTACGTTTAAATCTGTAAGTAATTTGAATTACTTATATTTATTATGTTTTCATAAAATTAGTTGTAAACATCATGAAACTTGTCAAAGCTAATTTCACTGTCTTGATCAAAATCATAACTAACGTATTTTGCCGCTATTCTCAATTTAAATTTTAACTCGAGTTCACAGTATTACTTATGTCATACTTCTGATAATAACACAATTTACGAACACTTTAATTATTCTGTCTCCTATCAAAAGAGCCGTCGACGAAACTCAAGTCCCGTAATTTATATTTCATAGTTTAGACGATATTGACACAGAGATATAGCTAATCAAAATGAGGCGAGCGTTGCATTGAGTTTTCCCGCCAAGTTTCTTAGATAAAATCTGCGTTATGTACCTCGGGTATCAATAGCGATAAATTCATGAAATTTAAGATATGGCCCGGCAAATTCAGCTGCGGAGAATTACTAACGAAAGTAATAATTTAATTTCATTTTAAAAATGAACCACAGCGCCATTCAAGCGAGAGTATGCGCGCGCATTAAATTTTGATCAGGCCTACTCGGTAGGTTTTAAAAATTTTGCCCTGCGGCCAAAAGTTTATTTACTTTTCCGCAACTGAAAGCCCGAATGCTTCGAATGACAAATTGAAACTTTAAACATTTTCTTTCCCAGCGGTTTTCTCGGCGGACGTTAAAACGCAGCAAATACGAATTTGAATTTCCCGCCACATTCATAATATGTTTAACAGCATTTCCAGTTGAATAATCTACTCGGAGTCGTATTCACTCCCCAGTTTCTCGAAGTAAGTACTTTCGACGTACTTCGAAAACTTTGTTATACATTTGAAAATTAGAAGGTTTTATTCGACTTAGAGTCTCGTAAGTTTTTCTATCAATTTTCACCCTCGCAAATAAAAGCGAAAGTTTCTTATCAATTTTTAAAATAATCTCTCATTTTTTGGGATTGCGTGCATTGGTTTAGGCAAAAACAATTTATTTTCAATGATCTGTTTAGCATTATAGTTAATTAAAGTCTTTGAGGAATATTAAAGAATTCATTAAACTTATTTTTAAAGTTTAATTTTATATTCAATTATCTTTTTTAAATTAAACATATTTCATAAATACAATTTTTTTTTAAATAATTATCAAATATAGCAGCAATATTTCTAATGTGTTGTTTACTCTCAGAAATATTTCTTTGGCTTAAAATATTATTCATTTTGACAAACACTAAGAAAAGATGTTGAACATATAAACATATGTGAATTACGTAAGAAAAGTGTAGATCACTTATTTCATCTTTGTTTATATAAATTATTCTTATTGCGATTATTTATTTTTTCATTTATTTCGTCTAAAAAAAAATTTATTTTGTGCCAAAAAAAAATTCCTAACGGTGTAGATAAATACTAAATTCGAATAATAAAAATTGTTTAACAAAAAAACATCAGCAAGTATTCACTGTATCTGAATTTGTTTTTGAATTTAAATTTGTCGTCATTTTTTAACTAAAAATATAGAAGACTTGCTAAATGTTCAGTTAAGCGCAGAACTTAAACGCAACAATGAAAGATTTTGTAAATATGTTTGAATAATGTAAAAAGTTTCTCAATTTTTTGCATTCAGAACATAGTCAAATTGAACTTTGAACAATTGAAAAAGTATGGAATAAAAGATAACAAATACATCGCTAGTTAATGGAAAAAGACTCGGAAAAATTGGAGCGATTGATATATAACTTAACAATAAATTCAGCAGCGTTGATATTGAATAGAGAAAGCACTTTACGACGTAAGTAACACGTTGTGCTTGCCGTCGTCGCTGATGCAAAAAAGACGGAAGCATGAATAATTCATAAACAAATTACTTACGGCCGCGGCACAGCCGCGACGCAATTACAATCGTCCTGATTTTTACACGACTACATGTGATGTTAATACCCTGCGAGCATGAAAAGCGCGATAAAGTGCGGCACATAAATTGAAAATGCCGTAATGATTGAAAGTACTCCCGAGACACCTCGCATTAATATTCTTTCATGCATTTCACTATACGCCGAGAAGAATAAATATTTTTTTTATTATCCCGCTTGCAAAGAAGTGTATGAAACATTCTGCAAAATTCACAAGCATCGCGTTAACTGTTTTAGAAATTTTATGCGTATTTTTGAACTTTTCGCTAATAATTTTTGAATTTTTAATTTTTGTAATGTACGGACAAATTATTTATATTGTATTGTTATTGTTGAATTTAATCCCTGGTAGAAATTAAATCGGGTTGGCAACATTACAAACGTGGCCCTGGTCAGGAAGAAGCATGGCAAACGGGATGACGGATTTCCTTGTCGGGCCCACACCAGGCCCCGAAACCGCATGTAACACCGGGCAATATAGTGGCCCCGGGCAGGAATGCCCTATAAAGGGCCTTGATATGGATTTACTTAAGGGGCCATGGCTGAATACCTTCAGATAATCATGAGGCAGTTAACTAATTTGAAACAAATAAAATTATCCTAGCAGGCCCATCTTAGGGCCAAACGTGGTTAAGAAAATAGGCTTCCACATGGGGGCCATTCTCATGCCCGGCGTTACATGTGCATACGAGCCCCGTACTAGTGGCGTGGATACCAGTTCAGGGCCATGTTTTATCCCGATCCAAATTTCTACCAGGGATCAGTCATGTATTGAAAAAAAACATTTATTAGGAATTATCAAATCTTACCAAATAACCTAATATCGAATTATGAGCAAAATAGAAATCGATATTATGGAAAATGTATCAATGTGTTCAAATAAATTATTAAAATTAACATTTTGCATTTTTATTATTTTTTATGATACGATAAAAATCTATTTGAAACAAAAAAATGGTTCGTAATTCATTAGAAAAATAAGACTACAAAAAGAAAAAAAAACTAACATCCGTCTCCGATAT